>CABHPH010081985.1:0-22318 GCA_902168325.1 Peromyscus nudipes | reverse complement strand
AATAATAATAATAGATACTGAAACCCATGCATGAAAGGTTTAAATCTCTACCACTGAGTTATACCAATAGACCATAATTTTAGGGTTCAAAGTGTTGGTAATGAATGACATGTTTTGTTAAGCATTTGGAAAGAATGAAAGTAGTCAAATAGTTATTTATGAGGCAGAAAAGCCAATTCTCAATATTCATAAAGGAAACCCCATGACTGGACCAGGCCCTCTAGATACGGAAGACGGGTGTTTGGCTCGAACTGTTCGAGACAACTAGGAAGCTGTTTTTAGCTCTATTTTAGAATCTGTAGCCATTCCAGCTTTGATCTGGAAGTTCCAACACCCACTGAGGCTTCAGTAACTGTCACGCCTACAAGGTGGGGCCGAGAGAGGACCCTGAAGACCGAAGATCTGGATGCGCCAGCTCTCTTGGTTCCTGGACCCTGGACGCTGGAGGTAGACCGAGCAGAGTTCTCCAGAGAACACCGCTGGACTGCGCTACACCTTTCCCAGACCCTGTAACCTATCCCTTCACTTGTAAATTACCCCACAAAATAAACCTTCCTTTTAACTATGTGGAGTGGCCTTAATAATTTCACCAATACCCGTGTTAGCTCAATAGAGTCCATGTACGTGTCTCCATGGCTGACAACCTAAATTCAATCTCCTAGAGCCACCTTCATTGGTATGGTATGGCACATGCAAGTCCTTCCCCACAAAGTAAGTAAGTAAGTTAGTTAGTAAGTAAGTAAGTAAGTAAACAAACAAACACATAAATAAATAAATAAATAAATAAATAAATGAATAAATAAATAAATAAATAAATAAATAAATAAATAAATAAGTGTTATTTTGTTGAAGTATTCTAGATCACTGCCCAGAGGTGGAAGAGATATCTCAGTTGATAAAGTGCTTTCTTTGAAAGCATAAGGACTGAATTGAATTTTCAGTATCCACAAATGCCTGAGTTGGTACAATGATCTTGTATTCCCATTGGTCAGGAAGTAGAGACTGAATATCTAAGACTCACAGGTTGGTCAGTTAAGCCTGCATGACAAGCTCTATTCCAGTGAGAGACTTGTTTATAATCAGAAAAGGTAGGCAGTTGCAGAGTGCCTGAAGAGTGATATCAAAAATTGACCTGCATCTTCCATATTCATACACATATTTCTATGAGCGTTTCCACACAAGTAAATAGACTGTAATACTCAAGAGAAACTCTTAGATGAAAACTCAGACTAAAACCTTTCTAAAATTATTTCTTATAGCTCATATTTTTCTTAAGATTATGATATAACTATATCACCCCCTTCCATTTCCTCTCTCCCATTCTCTTTGCTCTTTCTCAAATTCATGGTCTATTTTTCCATTAATTTTTAGTACCCAATATAATTACATTATTGATTCAAATAAGTCATTTACTACCAATATAAAATGGCGTAGGATAGGTACTCTCATTTTCAAGAAAAAGAAAGAAAATAGTGAAGAAGTGTTGAGTAGAAACAGGAGCAAAATCAAACAAGGAAAAAAATGCTAAAATTTATAGTTCTAGGTTTAGCTACAGAAAGTGTTACATCAACAATGGCATGATGTGAGCTCCAAATGGCTTAGGAAGCCTCATTCTATGACATCCCCTGCCATAGCTAGGTGGAATTCTCTTGGGCTTGCTCTGTTCATTTTCTACTGTTTAGACCCACAAATATTCCACATCCTGGCATCTCAAACTTGGTCATGGTATGGCCATGGAGATTCTGACTCTTTCACACTACTGAGAGCATCCCGGGACTTTCCTAGATATCAAGTAGAAGCTTTTGTGATGATATAACCTGTGCATTCTTCCTACTAGAAAAAGCAGCATGATGCCAAAGCCTGGTACCAGTGGGACATACCACCAAGGCAGTGTAGACAATGCCTGGGGGTAGCTTGTAGGTATCTGGATGGCTGAATACAGAAAACAGTTTTTTTGACGGTCTTGTAGGAACAAGATGCTTTGCACCCTTCTTCTCAAAGAAATATCTTTTAGTCTTTTTGATAAATTTATACATTTTTTTGCCCTGTTCAGAGATGGATTATAGCTTGCCAGTTTTGGAAATGTCCTCTAGGTATAGTTTCTAGTACCCTGATAAAACCTGCTTGGTGTCTTTTTTAATGGAGTCTATCTTGTTTTATCAACCATATCAAACATACTCTCCTACCTAAAATACTAAACAGTCTTATTTTCTGAACAAATTTCAATTTTTAAAACCTTCCTTCTTCCATTTTTCCTTTCTATTCTTACTATAAATCTGGATAACAGCATTCAGAAATACTCATGTCAGAGGCTGCCTGCAGTACTGCTTTGAAATTTCATTCATAACATTAATTCATTTGTAAACTTTAAGTTTAGCCTAAAACACAATCTCAGAGCATATATAAATGTAAGTCATCATCTGTAGTTTATAGGAACAGTAGTGCAAATCTTAGTAGACACTGTACTTCCAACTGAAAAATTCTGATCAGAGTCATTACTGTCCACATTTATATCTCTATTTTGGTCTTCTAAGCTCCCTCAGAAGGTGTCCATTAAGCTCTATTTACTGCATTCTCAAAGTTCCTAAACTTACATCTTCAAATCATCCCAAATCCCAATTGTAAGCCAGTTTCAAACACTCCTGGAACTCATTTTTCTGTGTTATCTTTTCATTACTTTGGCAAAATAACTGGGATCACAAGTAAAGGACAAATGATTGACTGTGCCTCATGGTTGCAGAGGCTCATGAACAAAAGGCTCCGTTGTTTTTGACACTACAAAGGAAAGATGACGGATCAAAGTTGTTCACCTCACAGCAGAGGGAGATTGGTGAGAAAGAGAATGAAGAAGTGTCTAGAGAAAACAATGTTCTTCATATATATAGCAGTGGTAACAGAGATCAAATAAGTGTTCTTCTACTCAAAATGTTTCTATTAGTTCTCATTCCCTGAAGACTTCATACAGTCTCTCTGGACTCCTACTTTCCTACTTCATCCCTTTGTGTAAGCTGCCAATACCCAGAGGTACTCTCTACCTGGGAACACACTGGCCATGCAGTCCTGGGGAACATGTAGTCTCTTCTCTGTTCATTCTCCTACCTGTCTTCCATCTCCATTTCAACATTTTCATCCCCAGACCTGTAGCATACCACCTGGAGGAGACTGCTATCCCTCTCTGACTCCAGTCCTTGGGAACTCCACTGATCCCCATGACAGAGCCAGCTTTTCTCCCTACTGTGGACCCTGTTGGTCCCCCGCTTCTAGCTTATCTCCACTCCTTTGTGACAGACCTCAGTGGCCACACCTGGCAGAGACTCAGAAGTACTCTCAATCAGGGAACTCACAGCCATCAAACTCTTCTAAGATCCAGAGAAGGGAACAGAAGCCAAGAAGCAGAACACCCATGCACCAAAGGAGAGACCAGATGGCAATATCTACAATCACAGTCATCCCAAATACTGATACCTACACATCAATTGGAAAAACAATCAATTACAGCCAAGAGCAGAACCCATCAACCCTACTACCATAAGTTTTGAGAAATGCTACATAGCTAAAGCAAATGACAAAGATTTTAAAATGGTATTATGAATACATTCAAGGAGCTTAAGAAAGATATGAATAAATTAATTTATGAAGTCTCTGACAACAGAAAACAACAGTAGAATGAAATGAAGAGAACAGTTCAAGACATGAAAGACACAGAATCACTAAATATGCAAACTGAGTTAAAACTGGAAATGAAAGATTTAGAAAGTCAAACAAAATTCTCAGAGGTAAGCCTTATGAGTATAATGCAAGAGATGGAAAACAATGTCCCAGGCACTTAAGAAAATATAGAAAAAATGGATGGTTCAGCAAATCAAACATTAAATTTAGAATCCTCCAAGCACAAGATAATTTTACCACAGAATTCTACCAGACTTTCAAAGAACTGACATACCCTCAATTTATTCCACAAAATGGAAATAAAAGGAACACTGCCTAGTTCATTTTAGGCATAAGACCTCAAGGTAAAAAAGGCCTTTAGGTATAAAACTAAATAAAGACAAAACAGAGAAAGAGACTCACAGACCAATGCCTCCTATAAACACAGGTAAAATGTTAAAAAAACAAAAACAAAAAACAAAACAAACAAACAAACAAACAACCCTTGCGAAAATAGTCCAAGAACATATTGTAAAGATCATCCACCATCATCAAGGACACTTCATCCCAGAGATGCAAGGTTGGCTCAATGTAAGCAAATTGATAATGTAATTCTACCATTATAAATAGACTGAAAGACAAAAAAAAACCCCACAAGATCGCCTCATTAGATGCCTCATGCCAGGTAATATATGACCAATAAAATGACTCGATGGTGTTTATCTAGGTTTTTTTTTGGGGGGGGTTGTTTGTTTTGTTTTGTGCGTGGGTTTTTTGTTTGTTTGTTTTGGGGGCATTTATTTGTTTCTTTTTTGTATTGTAGTTTTTTTGGGGGGAGGGGCTTGCAATGATTTGTTAGGGGTTTTTCTTCTCCCTTTAACAGAACTTTTGCTTATAAAAAATAAAATAAACACTATGCTAACTAAACTTAAAAGTGTGTCAAGTGTTTATGAGATAGAAAGAATGTCTTTTCAATATTTGGTGCTGAAACAACTACAGTCACATATTTAGGAAATTAAATTGGATCACTACCCCACACATATGGAAAAGAACAACTCAAGGCTAATCAAATGTTACATAAGAGTTAAATATCAAGCTTAACATGTACATTTCTCACAACTTTAGCATAAGAGCTAGTTTCTTAGATACTACAAGTGTAAAAATAGAACAGAAATTAGATATTTTGGAGATACTGAAAATAAAACAGTTGTTCGCATTAATAATATTATGGAGGTGAAGATCAAATCCACATAATTAGAAAATATTTAAGTAATAAAATACATATGTGAGTTTTCATACAAAGAAAAGAGACACAAAATTTTGTAATTCAATCTTCCTTAAAAAAACTAGTCAACATTAATTCTGTCCTTACCTGCACAAAGCTTTTAATTGGCTGATTTACAAGAACATGTTGTCAACATCATTAGTCATTAGCAAGATGGAAATCAAAATCACAATGAACCGTCACTATAAACATAATAAGTATAAAAATAACTACATAAGAAATAAGATGAGAAATAACAGATCAATGATATGGAAAAGTTGAAATCCCAAAGGATGGTTAATTTTTTTTTGAGACAGGGTTTCTCTGTGTAGCTTTTCGCCTTTCCTGGACCTCACTCTGTAGACCAGGCTGGCCTCGAACTCACAAAGATCCGCATGCCTCTGCCTCCCGAGTGCTGGGATTAAAGGCGTGCGCCACCACTGCCTGGCATACAGAAAGACATCCCCCAGCACACACACATATATACATATATATAATTATACATCTTATAATATAGCATTTTTATAATATAATAGCATGTATTATATTATAATATTTATATTAAGTATAATATGCAATATATAATATACAGAATAAATATGATATATATACTCTATAATGTATAATGTATATATAGCACTATATGATTTTACTGTATACTGTATAGTAAGTTATATACTGTGTTCCATATACTATTACACTATACTATTATCTAAAGTATAAATACAATAATATACAATATATTATATACTATAGTACATATGGCATATATTATGATATAATATACTATATAATTATTTTATATTGTATATTATATACTATAGTATATAACATAACGTATAATATAGTATATATAATATATAAAATATAACATAATGTATATATAATTGTTACATTTATATGATAATACAGTATTTTTCCTTAAAAAGTACAGAATTATCATACAAAGAATGAGCAAGCCATGCAAATACTTTGATAAGTGAGTTAAGTCAAACACAAAAAAATCATATTTTGTATGATTTCACTTAAAATGTGTATCTACAGTAGGCAAAAATTATTGATCCAAAGAATTGATTAAAGTTGCTCCCATTGTAGTAGGCTTCCTTATGTCTTTTTAAATGTTTTTTATGTTAATTGTGGGGCAAGGAGAATTAAGTATGATTGTGTGGTGGTTTAAATTAGAATGGAACCCCATAGGCTCATACATTTTAATGCTTACTCATCAGGGAGTGGAACTGTTGAAGAGGTATTTGAAGAATTCCTTGTGATAAGATGTGGCCTTGCAGGAGGATGCTTCTCTCTGGGGTAGGCATGAGGTTTCAAAATCCACCTCATGTCCTCTCTCTCTCTCTCTCTCTCTCTCTCTGCCTGATGCACTCAGATCAGGATTCAAAACTCTCAGTTGCTGCTCCCGCACCATGTCTTTCTTATTTCTGCTATGACAATCATTGACTAACCCTCTAACATTGCAAATAATTTCTCAATTAAATGCTTTCTTTTATAAGAGTTGCCATGATGTCTCCTCACAGCAATAGAACAGTACCTAAGAGATGAGAAATGTCAGGACAGGGTATTCTGGGTTAGTTTAGCAGTTCTACTAAAATGATATTTATAAAACTGAAAAGAAAAATATCTTTGAAAACCTCCAGATATTGTGGAAGTTAGAAAATAGTGCAAGGATAGCTAGCTCACTAAAAGTGTATCTTAAAATTATGCAGCAATTACATTAAGGTAGTAAGCCCGACTTCCTCTATGCTCCTTTACCTCAAAAATCACAAGCTTAACAAGTTACATAACTATTAACTCAGTAGTCGTTACTCATAGCTCATAAATGCCTATTGCATTCTATAGGTTTCCACTCATCTACTCTTTTATGTGTTCTGAAGATAGAGAACACATTAGAGCATAAGGAGTAGTTATGCAATGGGTATACTCATAACATTGATTTCAGTACTTCATTAAAAAAAAATAAAACACCAGGTTTTTTTCCCCACTTCTAGATTCAAGCAAGTGGAGACAAAAATAGCATATTCTCAAATGTGTGTTCAAATACAACACATATTTAGTACAATATTGTTAATGACAAATAAATAAATACACATGTATATAATTATCAAAGAAGAAATTTAATTAAAAATAGAAGTATATAGTTAATAATAACTCAATGAAAAATTAATTGAAAGTTTAGCAATGAGATCTTAGCCATTAACAGAAGAAATAGAAAAAGAAAGAAACAAAACAAAGGTACATCGATGAGTTATTTATTTTTGTGGTTAAGGATGAGTAAAATATAATACCTCTTACACATAGTGACAGCATCAGATAAAGGCCAGACTTAAAGGCAATTGAGTACATTTTACAGAGGCACTTGTAACAGAAACCTCTGATTACAGTGAAATGTTTTAGCTTTGAAAGGACTCTACAAACAAAAAAATCTGTAATTGCTTTGTAGGGTAGTTCAAAATGCTGAAGCAGCATTGCAAGTTCACTATAAAACTGAACAAGACTTTATGGAATAAAATAGCACCAAACTGATTAACTCAACTGGCCTTGAAACAATGTAATACTAAAATCCACTGAACTCAAATGACTACAGCAAACAATAGGGGAAATACCTTTCGCAATATATTTACTCTCTGGTATATAAATGCTAGAAATTGAAAAACACCCATATATTTTTTCACATAATATCAATTACATTCATTGTTTCTCATTGGTAATGCACATAGGAACTAATCAATTCACTTGATAAAATTTAGACTGTGAGCTTTTCATTCAGAAATGCTTACTGCGCTGTCTGAGATGAAACCAGATCTCTACCTTTTAACTGGGCAGGTCCTTAATGTCCCATATCTGACTTTAATTACTGCTACTGATCATTACAATATGGGTGAGGTAAAGGGAAAATAAACTAAAAATATTAAACAATACTTGCTTCTCACTAAAAAAAATGAACATGAGTCTATAGATAGTATTTAATATGTTGGGATTTAGGGACAGTAGAGTGACATCACAAAAATGGAACAAGGAGAGTGTAAGAGCAAGAAGATCTAAGAGTTGGCTTGTCTCCAGGGAATGTCAGATGCTGCACCCATACAGTCTCACCAAAGGATTACACAAGCACGAGCTGAATAAAGACATCAATAGACATGCTGAAGTGGATGGGAGAAAGGGAAGTTTTGGGAGGGGTGTAGCACAGCAGGCCTCACGTATGCCCAAAAATCTACAGGGTACTAAGGAGTACTGAGAAAAGAGCAAGTGTTTTCTCTTAGGAGGAGCACATCAACTGGTAATTCAGTATCGAATGGTTATGCAATTAATGATGCTTCTATATGACCTTTAAAAGAGTAAAACTGGCATATGACAGAATTGATTCACATTCATTTGAAGCTGTACTTTGAATTTTGAATTATCCCCTAGGATAAAACATATTAACATAGTCTATCATGAAGCTAAGCAGTGTCAAGAAGTAGCTCTGAATCATCCCTGAGACCATAAGAGGCATAATCAGTGTCTAGAGTGTGGCATGTTCTTAAGCCCTGGTGTATGGTAGGTTAGGTGCATCTAATCGATTTTGATTTGTGATATTTTCATCTTACATGAATTTCTTGAGATGTCACTGCATAGCAACAACTGTATTCTTCAACAACTTCAGTGTGGTAGCACATATAATGCCTAGTAGAAAATTATCACAAATGCATTAAGAAGCCATTGAAGAAGCTATTTTAGGTGATAGTACCTTAATTCCTTAATTTTATTTTTAAATATTATTATTAGTAATGTCATTTTTCTTTTGGTCTATGTCTAAATGATTCTTCCTCTCACAGAATCTACAAGCTGCCCTTATCTCTACAGTAAGGATTGAGGCATTAAGAGTCCCTTTGCCAAACACACTGGGATTTTGACTGTCTGGTCTGGGTGGGGGGGTGGTCTGTGCATCTGTTTTAGCTTCATGAGTGCAACGGTCAGGTGATAACCACAAGACAGCATTTTCCATCACTCCTCTCCACCTCCAGAATTTACATTCTTTTTATCTTTTATTATGTATAAAAATGACATTATAGATTTATGTTCCTTTTTCTCAACTTGCCCTATGAACTTCACTCATAAATTTGATCAATTTGAGGATGCAGATTACATTAATTATATTTGCCTTAAGTAGTGAAGGATAACCTACCCTAGGCATTTTCACATAGATCAAGGGAAATTGCTAAGAACACATTGGACAATGTATTGATTACCCTCTGCTAACAAACCTCTCACAATTATACTGCAGGATATTGGACTTTTAGTTGAATTCACCAATAAATAATATGTTGTTTGATCAACAGGTTTCCATTGAATGTATTACAATCTTTTTAATCTTCCTTGTTCATAAAACACTAGTTGAATTTCAGTCATGCTGTACATCTTACTTCTTAGAAACTTAAAGTAAAATAACTTAATACTTTGCTTCATTTTCTTCATTTGTACAAGCCATAATAATGGAATATGTCTCTGATCATTTGTATGGCACCATTTCAGCTCCTATATTGTATCATAATTACCTGTTTCTAATGTAAATAATATGCTGGGGCCATTTTTCACCTCGAGGATAGATTTGAAATTCTTTCCGTTTAGTGTCTCTAAACTTGTTCCTGCTTCTTGAAATCTCTTCCTATTCCTTGATACAATTTTTCAACTTGCATGTAAGCCATGCTCATATTTTCTACAATTGCAAAGCTGCAGTTAATGCTTCAGGATTTGTCAAGGTTTCCACTGTTATCTTCCCAAGACACACGTCTGTACATTACACTTTCAGGCTTCATATTTAACAGTCACTGAGTATTGCTTATGGAATGAATTCTAAACTCTGTAGTAAGGCATTCTAGGCGATCCACAATCTGTTCCTAATCTCACTCTTCAGCCTCATTTCACATTATGTCCTTCAAAATCACTTGAATTTAATTATGGTCTTCTGCTCGTTCCCAGACACATCAACCAAGTTTCCAGGTGGGAATAGTTACCATATCATTGTTAAGAGTCTGAGTATCACAGTCACACTTACTAGGCTCAGTCTCTAGTGTAATCACTTATAACGTGGTAAGAGTTGATAAATCATCTAGAGGCCTTACATTCCTATTATCTACATTTTAGTGTCTTTAAAATTAAAGTCTTGCTTGACAAAATTCACCAGAGAATCTATACCTCTGAACACTGTCTGGATTTTTTGTGTGTGGTTGATAAAATATATGTATGTTTTTAGACAGCTTTTGTTGTTCCAGCCACCTGAAAGTTATTTACTATTTTCTATAAACTTGTTATGTTATGAAAGAGAAAGATCAAATGGAGTCTGGCAAATATCCTTTATCTTTCTAAAATTAGTCATGGCATATGATAGTTTCCTGCTGGAAGATTACACTTGCCAGCTTCCATTGTAAACTACAGAAGTCCTTTCTGTCCCTATAAGGGGCTACATCCTGTCTTCTCCTGTGGGCATATTAGCAATCTACAAATGTGGTTGACAAAAATGTCCTCTTTCTGTGAATAGCAATGATCCCACCTAAGGGCAGACCAAGCCTCTCTTCTCTCTCTCTCTCTCTCTCTCTCTCTCTCTCTCTCTCTCTCTCTCTCAAGTTCTCTTTAAAAATCTAATGTATGTTGCTAAAAGACACAAGGACATCTGATCCTACTATGACTCAGCCCCTTATGCTCTCTTGCACTGTGGCTGAGAAGGTGGGAAGGCCAAGTGTTTCCCATCTCCTCAGGCAGCCTTTTGTAATCTCTACCTCTGCCCTTTCTCATTCACTGTAATCTGACATATTCTAGCCTATGTGGGAGGCTGTGTTACAGTCAACCAGAACACACACGAAACGGAAACACACCAGGACAAGGTGATCTGTTGAACTTAACTTGGAGGTGCCCAGTTAGGCTCCTTGAAGCTTTCTTAAGGCCTACTCGGTTGAACCCAGACCACTCCTTCAGGGGAAAGCTCTGACCATCAATCATCTTGCAACCTTGCAGCAACTTAACCCTGGAATTGTAACAGTTGTGAATGGACAATCATGTTCCAGGAACATTTGGTCATTTCCAGGTGTAGAGGATGCTCAAAGCAACTGGACATTGACCCCTGTCTGTATCTTGGTTGTGAAGCCATCCATGGGTTCCAGTTTTTTTGTGTGTTTGTTTTTTGTTTTGTTTTGTTTTTACCAAAAGAGACTCCTTTGTCCTGTTTAAGGACTGGCTTAAGGAACTCAAAATAAGAGAATTGAAACAAGTGACTCTCCTTTGCCTTTCAATGCAAATTTGACCTCAATATATATTGGACAAATGGTCAATCTTCCCCAATTTTGAAATTTTCAATTTCTAATAACTAAATGGATTTAGGTAATGCTATAAGACTGAATAGCAGAATGCTTAGAGGCCTCTCCCTATAAAACTCCTAGCACACTTAAATCTCTGCCAAGGTTCTGATTTACAATCATGCCCAGAGCTGGAATGCAGAAATTTCTGTTGGGCCTCCAAACTTGCATCTTTACAACCACCATTATTCCTAAGTGGGAAAGCATAGAACTCTTGCCTTATGTGTCTTTGCTGTATGCATTGGGCCTCCTTATGTATCTTCCTCTCCACACCTAGAAAATTTCCCTTATATCGTTAACTGGTTAAGAATTAAGCATTTCAGGTTGTCTGCTCCTATCTGCAGACATATGCACACTGGTTATGGGTATGTAGATTACTGTAGATCATATGTAGATAATGGAAATCAATCTCACAGAGATCCAAATGTCTTTTGGGTATGGATCCTATTAAAAAATTGTTTCAGCTGTTCAACTCTACTAAGAAGGCTGGCTCTGGAGTTGGATTTTAGCCGATCTGTTACAGACCCAAGCATGTGTGTTGAAAAGTTTCCTCTTAAATCTCCGTTTTGTGGCAAGAGAAGGAGAGCAAAACAGAACAGCCCAGGAAGACACTTTGGCCATAAGCACAACTAAGAATCAAACCATCTCCAATACAGATTACAAATGTCTAGATATTTAACTCTCTGAAATATCGCACCCCCTTTTTTTCCTTAGTTTTGTTTACTATCTTAAATGATTTTGTTGAAAATTTAACTTTCTGTATTTTAGGGTTTGTGACTTCCTTGTGTGTAATTTAAAAAGGGTGTATAGATAATCTTTTAATATTATCTCAAAGCGATACCACTAAAATCAGGAACAAGACAAGGCTGTCCACTTTCCCCATATTTATTCAATATAGTACTATAAGTTCTACCTAGAGCAATAAGACAACAAAATGAGATCAAAGGGATACAAATTGGAAAGGAAGAAGTCAAACTTTCACTATTTGCAGATGATATGATAGTATACATAAGTGACCCCAAAAATTCTACCAGGGCACTCCTACAGCTGATAAACTCCTTCAGTAAAGTGGCAGGATACAAGATCAACTCAAAAAAAATCAGTAGCCCTCCTACACACAAATGATAAAAGGGCTGAAAAAGAAGTCAGAGAAACATCACCCTTTACAATAGCCACAAATAATATATAAAATACCTTGTGATAACACTAACTAAACAAGTGAAGGACCTTTTTGATAAGAACTTTAAATCTCTAAAGAGAGAAATTGAAGAAGATATCAGAAAATGAAAGGATCTCCCATGCTCATGGATAGGTAGGATTAACATAGTAAAAATGCCAATCTTACCAAAAGCAATCTACAGATTGAATGCAATCCCCATCAAAATCCCAACACAATTTTTCACAGACTTGGAAAGAAAAATACTCAACTTCATATGGAAAAACAAAAGACCCAGGATAGCTAAAAGAATCCTGTATGGTAAAGCAACTTCTGGAGGCATCACCATCCCTGACCTCAAGCTCTACTATAGAGCTATAGTAATAAAAACAACTTGGTACTGGTATAAATATTCTTAATTTGCATTTGTATCTCCTTTTCTTTTTAAGTTTTTTTCAAGAAAGAGTTTGTCTGTAGCTTTGGCTGTCCTGAAACTCACTGTATAGAACTGGCTGGCCTTTAACTTAGAGAGATCTGCTTGCCTCTGCCTCCCAACTACTGAGATTAAAGGTGTGTACCACCACAGTCTGACTACTTTCAACTTTTGTTTAGGAAAAGGGTATGCTCCTGATGGACCCACCTTGGAGTAACATGTGGCTCGTTAGCATTTTTGCTGATGACCTAGGCTCACTTTGGAATAAATAACAATGATTTGGGTTGCTGACACTTTGGTAGCCCTGTGATTAAGCCACCATCTTTAGTAAGGTTAAAGAAAAGGCATGCCTTCTGACTTTACCACCATTCTGGTTAAGGTAACCACTTAGCATCTATGAACTGAAAAAGCACCCATGAAAAACTAGACCCACTGAGCCTTCTACTTACCATTGTCTCTCTCTTTTATTAGACAAAAAGGCAACACCTACTTCCAAAGTTGTTTGATTTGAAACTGAATCATTAAAAACCTGACAATTTGTAAAAGTCCATTATGAAAGGATCAGGCAAATGAGGTTCCCGTTTGTGGTCTGTATTTATGATTTAAAGTTTATTTTGGTATAAAGAGTCTTTGATTCATGAACTAAACTTTTTAAGGTTAAAACATAGCAGGGACAAAATTATAAATTCCTAACCTTTTGAAAGAGTCTCTAACTTATTGTAAACTGTTAAAGATAATTTAGATAAACAAGTTAATGGTCAGTCATGTTAAGTACAAGTGTAATTTATTTACAGAGGAAAAAAAATGGAGGAATAGAGAAATGTTTATCTCCCATCATAGTCTTCTGTTGTCTCACATTATATAGTATTCTGTATATGTTGTCAACCAGGTATATGAAAATTGATTGTAAAATGTTGAATGCTTGAGTAAAATGGATTGAATTCATAATACACTTGCACGGCAGTGGTTTCCATGGAGCACCATTCCACTAAAGTAAGGTACATACTGGCCTCCTTACAGGACAAGGATGTATAGGGAATAAGACCTACAAGAAATCTGTTGCTTCTGTCTCTGGATGTATCATTCTGACCAACTCTAGCTATGTAGTACTGACCAACTCAGGCCATGTAGAAAGAAAAAAAAGAAAGAAAACAAACACCTCCTTATCTACAGAAAAGATGAATTACTCCTTATATCTCACCTGACAGGGGATGGATCCTCTTGATCAATGGAAGATCTCAGAGTCTACATCTATGTCTTGAATGTTTCAAACAAGAGAGAGGCAAATAGCAATTACTCTCCCCCTCAGTGTCTCCTGAGCTGACATATAGGATGCTGTGAACAGGGGAATCTTGTACATAAACCTATCACTTGACTGATATAGGACCTGCATACTAGTTCAATTGGTCCTGCCTTTTACCCTAACGTTCAATTCTTCCTTTTAGCAAAAGCTCATTTTGGGGTTTGTACCTAACTACCTGTGTTTCCTCATTAATGGAGGATGCCAAATATTTACTCATTATACTCACATCATTGGAAAGTTATTCTAAATCCAAGCTCTGTCTTTGACAGTGGTTGGATCTGCACAGTCAACAAATGTTTATTAAGTGATATCCCAAGTCCTCAGATTCTTCAAAAGCCTTTATTTGATAAAGCCCATTTAACTTGGTTGTCTTATTTTTCACATAATGTCTCTAAACAATAGATTCTTAAATAGATTGATGTTAAGAAATATGCTTATTGCTGGCAGTAAGTGGTAGCCTGGATTTTTGTCCATCTGCAAAGCAAGTAAATGGTTGGCTTTATGCTTCTTTGTTAATTCAGTCCACATCACAGGGAAATTATTTGTTATAGATTTGACATGACTGATTGCTTTCGTCTTTCATTTCATTTGTTGGTTGAGTGTATGGAATAAAAATACAGAGATTTTTTTTAAAGGTTCTGTTATAGGGTTAACTTTTGAAGACTTTTTTTTTTGTAAAATGAATCATTTACTCTTGACAAGGGAGACACTGTCTCTTGGAGTATACCTTTTAAGTTGAAATTAGAAAATCATTCCTTTTGGAGAAATACACCTTAGATTTGAATTGTCTTTTTATGGAGCCTGGAAATATAAAAGATATACAATCTTGCAATATAGATATGACAACTTGATTTTTACTAAAATGTGTTTTTAAATCCTAGATATAGTCAATATGTGCCAAGTATTAGAATTTTACCTTACTAAATTGTTTCTAAAACAAAATTATGTTTGCTCAAGATACTTTGCTCATTGAACAGTAGCTAGTATTTTTAATATTTAAAACACACGTGCACCTTCTGATTATGTTCCGGATCTTTGCCAACTGTTATATTTCATTAGGGCCCCCTCATGGAACCTCTTTCAAGATACTCTAATTACTGTTCCCCTGGTCACCCTTCTGTCAGGCTTGAAGCTGTTACTGAGAGATCAACAATCCCAAAGGCCTAAAAGCAGTTTAGGTGACCTCTGACAGGGGACTAATGGGTCATGGGCCATCCACCTCACTAGTGCTCTTGCTACTCTGGACAT
Source organism: Peromyscus nudipes (assembly GCA_902168325.1). Classification (NCBI taxonomy): domain Eukaryota; kingdom Metazoa; phylum Chordata; class Mammalia; order Rodentia; family Cricetidae; genus Peromyscus; species Peromyscus nudipes. Next base: position 6,925 of record CABHPH010081985.1, on the reverse strand, counting down.
TGTTTAGGGGACTCAGAACTAAATCAAGTGAAATAAAGCCTCCTTTGCATCAAGTTACCTTTGATGCTCACCATCTCAGATCAGCTTACCATCCTCCGGACCAGCTCCACTCCTTGGCTGCTGCAGTACTCCACAGTGAAAAACGAGAACTGCATCTGACAGCTGCTAAGGATGGGATCTTTACCCTCCCTGAATGATGTTGTTTCCATGCCAACAAATCCCATATGTTTGAAATGGGGCATAAAGACACAGGGGCCAGACAAATTTCTTTCTGGGTCCCTCTACCCTGGCTCCTTCCCTTAGTCACTTTTTCCTCTTTCTTATCCTCATACCTTGTCTTTTAAATGTTTTACATATTAAATTTCACTATATACCCAAACAAAATGTTTGGCATAAGCCCTCCCAATGACTCCCACCTTTCAAAGCTCCATTTGTTACATTTGTTCCCGATACACGTGCAAAAAGACCTTTCAAAGGAGAAACTAAAAGAGACATATGTTTATTGCTTTCCTTCCCAGCCAGGTAAATTTCTTTGCATTTGCCTTCCACTTTATCTCGTCCCCTTTCTTTGATGCTCAGTAGCTCTCAGCTAATCCTACTGGCTCATTTTGGTGCTATCCTCTGGCAATGGGACTAGTCAGTCACTCTACATCAACTCTATGTCTCCTTTCTCTCACCAGCCCACAGTGTTAATCCCACCTCTGTTCCTTCCTATGCCTCAATCATCCTGAAAAGTCTTGTTCTACTCTGCAAACAAATCACCTGCTTACAGCCCTCGAATCCTTATTTTCCAAGGCTTTGGGTATACAGGACAGCAATAGTCTTATCCATCTCAGTCTGCTATTATGACTGTCTCCGGGCTACATGAACAGAGGATCTCTTCCTCAATGGATCCAGAACTAACCTCTCTAACAAAGACCTTCTTCAGAAGAAAACAGCTATAGCATCCCCTGCCCTGCATTTTAAACATCCTTTCAAAATTAGAAATGATAGTTTCCTGCTGCAAGACTACACTTCCCATCTTACCTTGGAGACAGTGGACATCATTTCTGCCCATGTAAGGGGATCCATTTCCTATTCCATCATCCTGTGTAGGTATTTTGGCCATCCACATACATGGGTAACAAAATGTTCACTCATCACGAATAAACATGGTCTTCACTAAGGTTAGATGAGCTATTATTTGGCCTTCAGTCTCTCTATAGTTGACTCTAATAATCTAACAAAGTTCTTATTCCAGAATTTGTATTAACTTTACTGCTGACTTAGAATTCAGAACTGTTTGTTTACTTCTTATGATAATTGATGGTGAATCCATTACTGGAAGAGGTGTTTTAATCTTGTGTTCATCCAGTGTACTTTCAGCATACAATTCACTTTGTATAGACATATACTATGCCTGATAAATGTAAATATTTCTTAAACTTAGAACAAAGTATGTAGACAAAGCAAGCCTCCATATAACAGACCATTATATGTTTTCCACTTCTGATGAAGCCTACTGGGCTTTCTACATCACTAGTAGCCCTGTGATTTAGGAATTTAGCTCTCTCTTCAAAGACTCAGTTTCTTCAACTGCTCTATGCCAATAATAAACTTAGATGATCTGACTTGCTGAAATGAGGATCAAATAATATGAATCACACATTTCAATGATTGCTCTTACAATGGAAAATTACACTTATATGTTATTATTTTTACAATATAGGATTTGAAATTAAAGAAAAAATGAAGGACAAAAGCAGATTTTTATATTTGTGTACACACTAGAAAAGGGGATTAACCTTATGGCTTTGCCACTGCAATTTTAAAAGGAATTTGAGGGTGCCCATTGAGATAATGTAAGATTTGTTAACATGCAATCCAATGCCCAAAATATTAGATGCAAATGCTGTTTTTCTTTTCCTCAAGGCAACCAACAGGAAAAGATCAGCATTTGTTTACACTTGGCCCCAAAAATTTTTGGAGACTAAATAAAATTATTGTTATCTCTAACAAAAAAAACATGCCTCATATTTTTTCTTTCCCTGAATAAGATGGTATGTCTTTTTCTTTACTATCATTACAAAATTATCCGTGATTTTGATCACTATTAAATTAAATTCAGCTTTAGAATTCCAACCAGATATTGGTCGTAGTGGCGCACGCCTTTAATCCCAGCACTCGGGAGGCAGAGGCAGGTGGATCTCTGCGAGTTCAAGGCCAGCTTGGGCTACAGAGAGAGTTCCAGGACATCTGGGGCCATAAAGAGAAACCCTGTCTTGAAACACACACACACACACACACACACACACACACACACACACACACACTCGAGAATTCCAGCCAGACACTTTAAGATTGGGATGCACTCTATAATAACTTCTGTAGATGATGAGCCTCTGAGTCAAGTTTAAGATTAAAAATAAGATCTTCATTAGGACTCTTTGTTTCATTTCTTTCATTACACTGTTTTATTTTTAAATTATTTCCTTTATTAATTGAGATTTTAATATAATTACATCATTTCACACTTTACCTTCTACCTGCCAAATCCTCCCATATACCCTTCTTTGCTTGGTTAAAAATTCATGAATTCTTTTGTCCATTAACATTTCTATGCATACATATATGCATATATATATATATATACACACACATATATACTTCTAAATACATAAGTACAGACTGTTCAGTCCCCATAAGGTTACTTGCAGGCATGTTTTTGGTGCTAGCTAGTGAGAAGCTTGAGCCATAGGCCATCCAGTTTGTGAATAATGTAAACCTCTGTGTATTTACTTGGGACTAAGAACATGAGTGGGAGAGATTTGTCCCGAATGTGGGCCAGGCAGGACACAGGAAAACTTCTGACTACAGCATTCACAAGTTACTCACACTTTACATAAAAGCAAACTGTATTTAGATGATAGTTTAATTCTGTTTTCTAATGGTCTACAAATCCCTGTGCTTCTATCTGGCAGCATCTCACCCATTCTAATTTCAGTGGTTGACTTAGTAGTGCTATTCCCAGTACAAACGTATTACTCCAGTTATATGTATTGTACAAGTTATCAAATTACATCTGATCTGAGATTCAACTCATCACTCCACTACACACATGGGTAAGTGAATCTTTTAGCCTGTTGAAAGTGCAAGGCAAGATAGTCACAGACTAATGTTTCTTTCAACAAGAGTCAGTTGTATAGTTTCTATCACCAGCTTACTTTTCTTACATTTATGAATCAAACTTTATTTGGAGTACATTTATGAATCACAGTTTATTTGGTATTGAGATAAACACTGCACTAATACACTATATGTGAGTAATGCATCTTTTAATGCCAAATTTCCTAAATAATATGCTTTATAAAAATGTCAAAAAATGGTTAGAATTTGCCATTGACAATCAGAGTATATATTTTCATTTTCTACAAATACTTCCAAAGGTATTATTTCTATTACCTTTGTTTATTCCAGCAAATTTTTAACACATGATAAGATCAATTTACAGTGAAGATGTAAATAATGGTTTCTTTGGTTTATTTATTGACATTATGTGAACAATCGTTGACTCATATAATTCATTTAGAGGAGGTAATCACAATGTAACTCAAATTTATGACATATTTGGAAGTTTATACTGAGTCTTGACTGTTAGTAAATGGTTGCAGGAATAGTTGTACTCAAAATAAATTTGGCATTATTGTGTTAATAGGCTCTATTGCTTTAAATCTACCAGGAATGCAAATAACTGATAATTCTGTACTCATTAGGGAACTCTCCTGTGGCTTGCTTCAGTTAAATGTTCCAACAGGCATGTTTAGCACTTCTTTTGGGATTGGTAAAGTTCCAGAAGTCTGTAAATTAAAGTTCTGCAGAGTGCTATCAAATATGCATAATGAAGCCCTAGATGGAAATTAAGAAGATTTATGTGGCTGCATTCTGCTTACGTTATTCAATAGTAATGCCTCACAGGTTTTTATGAAGCAAATAAAATGTTGTTTTCTTGAATTCCATTTTAAATGGTCACCATGGATTCATTCTTACATTACTTGGTTCACCCATTATAGAATGAATTGCTCTTTAAATCTATAATTCATCCTAAAGTTTTAGCACAGAACAGTCAAATTACATGGTACCCAGTGCATACTACTCTAAAGAAGTCATCTAAAGTTGTTAAGAATCTCACTCAGATTTAGAGGTAACTGCATGCTATTTACATTAATGGATTTTCAAAACATTATACAGGAATTATAAGATATCAATTCAGTAACCACCCTCTCCCTTCTTAAGCATGATGCTGACATAGTCAAAGTAATTCTGGAATTTCAACAATGTTATGAGTTTAATGAGAATATTTAACATTTTCCAGGAATAATGCATGAGCATGACAATTTCAACACATACAAATTATATATTATAGAATAATTAAACAAGAGAAAGAATATAGGTCCTCAAATCTGTGTGATTAAATAGATGGATTACAAAAGAATAATTTGACAAATATAAGAAACTGGAATTCATTTAAAGAAATTGTTCTGAAATCATGAGTAAAGTGTCAGAGAAAATGTTCAAGAATAATTAAGGATTTATAAAAGGATGGAGTGTACCTCAGTGGTAGAGTGAACACATAGAATCATCAAGGGTGTAGGTTTGGTCCTTATAACTGAAAAAAAAAAAGAAAATATGGATTTCATTAAAATATAAACAAAGACATACTAAAGAAAGAAAAAATATTTTTAACAAATTTGTGAATGAATGAATGAATGAAACACATTTTTGAATAAACTTCAGAAGGTATTTATATGGATGTTATATTAAATTTAGAAATATTTTATTCAGTTTAAGAAAAAATATAAAATTCCATTGTTACAAGTTAGAATTCATTTTCCTCTTTAACTATCAAGTAATTTCAGGAGAAGGATAACATTTCAGGTATAATCTTACATTGACTGTTCTAAACAAATTCGAAGTTCAAAACAGACTGGATAACCACAAAATTCATTAATGTAAAATCATCATTATAAATACATCAATCACTGACCTACATGATTTCTAGCTTAAGATACTCATTTCCCCAAATGTCTATGGGTTGCATGTTTGGTCACCTGACCACTGCATCTGGAGATGATAGACCTTTAAAGTTAGACACCGTGATTTCTTAAGTCTTTGAGCTCATGCTTTGAAAGGGGGTCACAAGATCATGTGTTACCTTCTTCTCTACTCCTAGAAAAGTGTGGAATTGGTATATTTATCCCAACATGTGCTCCTGCAGGTACTATCTGCTCTTGGCCCTCAGGTGATGCAGCCAAGCAGCAGTCATTCTCAAGCCTTCAGTATTATGTATCCACACTTTGAGCTCCCAAACCTGGAGGATGACAAACCTATTTTTACTCCATAAGCTGTGTTGTTTTTATAGTAGTTGCAAAGCTGACTAATACATAGGTATTAGACTCAATTCCCAAATACTTAAACTATTTTCTAAAACAACCAGATGAGAAGAAAAATGTAACTAATTTCCTTATGATTCTTCAAATTCTGTCAGAGACTGCCATTTTTATGTTCACAGACAGAGAACTGGAGGAAGGTAGAGATGGGAAGGGATGAAAAGAGGGGAAGAAGAAAAAGTCCTGCAAAGTAAATCAATACAACTGGACTAGGACATGGTACCTAGAATTTTTGACAAATTTACTCTGAATATTTCTGTGATAGGTTTTATTTCAGATAAAATTGAGGTGCAAGTTGGTACACATTTGTTTGAGTAAAGTTGATACTTTCTATAATAAGAGTGGTTATTAAATACCCTATGAAGGTCTCAAAAAGAAAACAATGTTATCATGTCTATTATGGTAGTCTTCGTTAAGATCATCTTTAGGCCTTGTTGGTGAGATTTCAGTTTGTCTAGGGCCTCAACCTTAGAACAAGGAACAACAAGTCAATTTAGCAATCCCGAGAGAGGGAGAAACAATCTTTGTCAAGAAAGAGCACACTAATTGATTATATAATACAAATTATCTCTGAAAACATATACATACAAGCAATCCAGAAATTTAGATGGTTATATTTATGTACATATATATATATATTCATACATATGCATATATACACACAATACAAATATAATTGATATTATTTATAATATAAACAAATGTATAACATTATATATAATATACAAAATATTATATACACACACACACACAGAACAACAACTAAAAAAGAGGCCACGAATTTGGAAGACAGCAAGTATGTGCATGGGAGGTTTGGGAGGGACGGAGAAGGGGGGAATGACATAATTATAATAGCCAAAATGTATTTTTATAACAACACCAAATTTTTTCTGGCTTTTGGATAATACAGTGTCTAATAGCTATATCTATAAAGTTGGCTATATATGTGATAATAGATATAGCATTGTTGTAATGCAAAATTACTTAAAAAATTCCTTCAGGGAGAATAACAAGTAGGGCATACCATACATACTTTAAGTGTCAGTCATGATCTGCCAATCCCAAACCTATTAACCTTATTTCAGTTTTATGCATGGCATCCTTCCTTAATTAGGTTAATTTAAACTGTATTCTATTCTTACAAAGCTTGTGTAAATCAACTACCATATTCTAATTAGTTAAACCCTATATAAATGTAAAGGTCTCCATTTTATAGCAATATCTGATTTTCTGTTATATATACCACATAATATATTCTTTCACAATCCATATTTGGCACTGATTGTGTTCCACACTATCATTTGGATCTACTAAAGTGTCTTTTTTTCTTCAATACTTTATGTATGCTGATAATAAGTATGTTAGCAGAGCCAATAATAAATGATAATGTTTGAAATGACACTTATAAAAAGTTGAGTGATTAATCCTAACAAGCATACCACATCAATCAGCATAGAATGATGTCATGAGCAGATTGTTCAAACTACAAAAGCTTAATC
>CABHPH010081979.1:10014-24818 GCA_902168325.1 Peromyscus nudipes | reverse complement strand
CCAGGCATGGAAAAGGTGGGAAAGAGGTGTTTCTATGACAAGGACAAGGTACAGTTTTCCTTCTGGAGTCCCCCACCCCCACTCCGTGTGTGTGTGTGTGTGTGTGTGTGTGTGTGTGTGGTTCATGTGCACATACGTGTATATGTGTGTACCCCATGCACGTGTGGAAACCAGAAGAGAATGTCAGGTGTCCTGCTTTATCACCGTCCACCTTATCCCCTTGTGACAGGGTGTTGGCTGACCCTGGAGCTAAGCTGACAGCCAGCAAGCCCCAGCTCCTTACAGTGCTGGGCTTTTGGGCCTGTGCCACCCGGTCTGGCATTTTTTAATTTAATTTTATTTTTTTTTTGTAGGCTCTGGGGATTTGAACTCAGGTCCTCAGGCTTGTACAGCAAGTGCTCTTGCCTGATGAGCCATCTCCCCAGGCCCCTTCTTGAGAGGTAAGCTGAACTAGAATTGGAATGGGCTTTCTGGAGGTTTGGGTAGGGAGGTGGTGCCCCTCTGCAAGGTAGTCTGTAGGTCTGGACAGCGGAAGCTAAATCCAGCCTCCCACACAGGAAGCCAGCATGGAATCCAGCAAGGAGACCAATGGACGGCTTTGGAGGAGGGGGGTCCAGCAAGGTGGAAGAGGGTGGGCTCTGGGGTGGGATCTGCTGGCCAAGCACCTCTCTGAAGCCCCGGGGAACTGCTTCTTCTACCCAACACTGGAAGTATTAGTGAGGATGGGATCTGTCAGAGGACTGTAGAGGGAGAGCTGGCCCCCAGGAGCTGCTATGAGCCCACGGATGCTCCTCCTGCTCACTGCCAGGGTCTGGATGGTTGTGTGGCATAGGAACCATTTGTGGCTATGATGGAATGATGGACAGCATCCCACAACCACAGCCAGTGTTGGGAGGCAAGGAGCAAGTGGTCTTCCCCATCCCCCAGCTGAAAAGCAGGGGTTCTGGGGACGGGTGTTGCTGCCATAACAAGTCAGTAGACTGCATCCCATTACCATAGAACATTCCTTCCAAGGCCATGTAACACAGTCCCAACCCCCCCACCCCCGGACCTGATGGCCTCTTCTGAAATAACATCATGGCAGATGTGAGCAGCTGAGGTTGAAATTGTTCAGATGAGCCGAGCATGGTGGTTCACACCTTTAATTCCAGCACTCAGGAGGCTGAGGCAGGTCAGTCTCTGAGTTTGAGGCCAGCCTGTTCTACAGCATGAATTCCAGGACAGCCAGGGCTATGCAGAAAAATCCTGTCTCAAAAAAAAAAAAAAAAAAAAAAAACCAGAAAGAAAAAAAATTTGTTGGGATGGCCTTACCCCAATGTGGCAGTGTCCTCATATAAGGAATTCTTGGACACAGACACACGGGGAGAATGCCATCAGAAGTGGAGGCACAGAAAGAACATTGTTTCTAGCAATCCAGAATTGCCTAAGATTGACAGAACACCCCTGAGGCTGGGGGAGAACCTGGGCTCCCAGAGCAGGCAGCAAGGACAGCAGCCCACAATGGCGGCGCTAATGGCCCACACCTTAGGCTCAGACTTCTAGTCTCTTGAACCACAAAAGATGCCCTTTTGGCAGTTTTGTTTTGTGAAACTGGGTCTTGCTGTGTAGCCTAGGATTGCCTAAATCTCAGGCAATTCTCCTGCCTCAGCCTCTCCAGCTGGGACTACAGGTGTGAGGCACTACACCCCGCTTTAATCTCTGACTGTAAAACTGTAAAACCCTTGTTTGTGGTGCTGGAGAGATGGCTCAGCGGTTATTAAGAGTAAGAGCACTGGCTGCTCTTCCAGAGGACCGGCGTTCTACTCCCAGCAACCAAATGGCAGCTCACAACTGTCTGTGACTCCAGTTTCAGGGGACCCAATACACAGGGGACCCAATACCCCTGGTAAAACACCAATGCATATAAAATAAAAATAAACAATTAGAAAAAAAAACAACAACAACCACTTGTTTGTGGCACTGTGCCACACCACCCCCCACGGGAAGCTTGCCACCCGCTCCTTTCCTGTGCTTCTTGCCTTGATCAGACCCTCTGAGCATATGGGAAACTCAGTCCCTGGCAGACAGCTGGATGGGATGAAGACCCCGGGGCACAAACTGGTGTCCTCGGGCAAGGGGCTGCACCTCTCTGACTTGTTTTCTCATCGGAACCAAAAGATGGCTGAACTTCTGCGGAGTAGAAGACTGGAAAGCGCCTGACTGAGACCACCACTGCGCCCTTTCAGAGCACGGCGGGGGGGGGGCCTAGACGGGCGGGGCGGGGCTGAGTGGGCGGGGCTGGGCAGGCCCACCGCTCGACTAGCTCGGCCCTTCCTGGGCCTGCTCGGTGCTCGACCGTCCGCCCTGCGTTGCCACTGCTCGCTGCTCACTGCTGTTGCTCTGGCCGTCATGTCGACCGCAATGAACTTCGGGACCAAAAGCTTCCAGCCGCGGCCACCAGACAAAGGAAGCTTCCCGCTGGACCACTTCGGTGAGGCGAGGCAAGGCTCAGGCTGCCGGCGGCCCGGGATTGGGTGGCAGGGTTAGGGGTACTGAATCTGGGTGGCAGCGTCTGGGGTGCTGAGTCTGAGTGATAGGGTTTGGAATGCTGTTTCTATGTGATAGATGGCAGGTTCAGGGGTACTGGATCCGGGTGGCAGGGCTTGGGGTACTAGATCTGGGTGATAGGGTCAGAGGCGCTGGATTTAGGTGCACTGTCTGAGGAGTTAGATGTGGATGACAGGAAATGCGGTGCTGAGAGCCCAGGTGTGAGGCACTGGATCTGAGAGACAGCGTGTGGGGTGATAGACCTGGGTGGCAGGGTCAGGGGTGTTGGATTTGGGTACCAGGACCCGGGATGCTAGATCTGGTGGGTGGAGTCTGAGGTACTGGACCTAGCAGTGCAGAGCTCCAGGCACCTCTCAGAGCTCCGTGTGAGTGCAGGTAGGGAAACTGAGTCTCGAGGATCCCTATTTCAGAGAGCCACCTGCCATGGCACAGTCCTTCCAAGTGAGAGCTCCTTTAGACTTGGGTCTAATGTGACCAGGACTGTGATGGGTTCCTGGAATAGAACACAACGTTAAGCTCCCCTGTGGCTAGCCCAGGAGTCACCATCCCTCCCCAGCTTGAGGCTCTGGTCTTCAGTGAACATTAGGCAAAGAAATATTTTAAAAAGCTTTTTGATATCTAATTTGGGGCTGGAACCCGGACTTGGCACATGCCGGGCAAGTGCTCCACCTCTGAACTGTGCCTTCCATCCCGGAGGATTTCCATTCACAGTTCTGACGTCTACAGTTAAAGTGCCTTTTGGAAAACTGAAACCTGTGAAGGACAAAAACAACTCGGAGAAGGTTGTGGACAGTCTCATGAACTGGGGCCTAGCATGCCCAGGAACAGGAGGCCTGAGTTCAGTCTTCAGCACTACAAAAAACAAAACCAAAAAAGAAAGAAAAAAAAAACCCCCCCCCCCCCCGCAAAAAAAAACCTTCCACAAATAAAACCAACCCTGAGAAATGCTGCTGACATTGTGGTGTTTATGGTGGCTTGTTAGTGTAGACTGAGCATTGTGTGAGTTTCTATGGAGACTCCAGCTCCAGGTACAGCTTTAGAGATGATTGCCGTTTTAAATTGTATTTATGTATTTAGTGTGTTTGAGGGTGTGCCATGGTCAAAGGACAAATTGTGGGAAGTGGGGGGGGGCAGTCTCTCTGCCACATGGGTCTTAGAAATCAAACTCAGGTTGACAGTCTGGGTAGCAAGTACCTTTGCCCACCAAGCCCTCTGATCTCCTTAGATTATTATTTTCTTCACCAACATTTCATTGGGAAATTTTCCATTTTTAAAATTTATTTAAAAAATTTTAACTTTATGTGTATGTGTGTGTGTCTGAGTTTAACTTTATGTGTGTGTATCTGCGAGTATATGTGTGCATCTGAGTGCATTGTGTGCATTTTTTTGCATGTATATGTGTGCATCTGAGTGCATTGTGTGCATTTTTTTGCATGTATGTGTGTGCATCTGAGTGCATGTGTGTACATCTGAGTGTATGCACCACATGTGTGCAAGTACCCTTGGTGACCAGAAGAGGGTGTTTGATCCCTTGGAGCTGGAGTTACAGGCATTTCTTAGCTGTCCAATGTGGGTGCTGGGAACCAAACTCAGTTCCTGTACAAGAGCAGCCAGTGTTCATAACCAATGAGCCATCTCTTCAGCTCCCTTGTTTTGTTTTTTATTTTTTAATTTTTTTAAGTGATGGGGATTGAACCCAAGTGATTGTATGCCAGAGCCACAACCACAGCCCCAGGAAGGAAACAGATTTTGATGGAAACCGTAGCACTGCCCCGCAGGCCGCTGTGTGAGCAGGTCAGGCCTTCTCTTTACAAACAGGACGCTGTCTTCCTTTTCTTTTTAGGTGAATGTAAAAGCTTTAAAGAAAAATTCATGAAGTGTCTCCGCGACAAGAATTTTGAAAATGCGTTGTGCAGAAATGAATCTAAAGAGTATTTGATGTGCAGGATGCAAAGGCGAGTACTCCGTCCCAGTTCCGCCCGGAGTTCCCATCTCAGCTTCCTGCGCTCCCACAGCCTGTTCTGTCAAATACCCATCAAGATGCTCCTTGTTCAGGCCTAGGGTTCTGCTTAGATTCTCCTATTTTTTTTTTCTTGGAGTGTGTATGTGTGTGTTGTGAGCCACCGTATGGGTGCTGGGAGCTGAGCCCTGGTCCTCTGAAAGCGCAGCAGGCACTCTTCACTGCTGAGCTCTCTCTCCAGCTCCCACTGTATTTTTTTGAGACAAGGTCTGTCGATGGCCTGAAGGTCACTAATTAGGCTCGGCTGGCCACAGGCAAGCCAAGGAGTCCTCCCATTTCTGCCTTCCAGTGCTGGGATTGCAAACACACCAGCACACCCAGCATTCTTTATGTGGGTTCTGGGGGAAAACTCAGGTCCGTTTTACCAACCCGGCTACCCTGGCCACAACAGAGTGTTGCTTGGCAGGTGAGGTGGCACCGGGGCTGCCAGGCCTGCCCTGGGAACCTCTTTGTGAGTGACAGTCCTGTCCACAGCCCCGTTCCTCAGAGCTTTGTCCCTCTCCTTCGGCTTTCAGGATCGCACATCACTGACTGAGTGCTGACTGAGCCAACAGGTTTCCAGGCCCTTCACATTCTCAGCCTGTAAGAACATGCGTTGTGTCGTCCCTTCCAGTGAAAGCTGTTTGGAATGTCATGGGGACAATAGGAGACCTAAGCAGTGATGGATGGTGGTGCCTGCCCTCCCCCAAGTTTACTTTTAAGCAGAACAAAAAACAGCGAGCTGTGGCGAGTAAGAGCCATTCAAACCGTGAACGTGAAGTGAAGACATGGGTAGTGTGTCATTACACAGGCTGGGGGTGTGGTGTCTGTCATGGTTGCACGCACTGGAATTCAGGCACCTCAGGCTCTCAAGATGGGAGACGCCAATGGGCCCCTGAAGCCTGCTTTCTCTCTTTGACAGATCCAGACAAGTCCCTGAGGTGTAGGCGTGTGGGGGTTTGGGCTCAGGCCGTGGGGACAGCTAACTCTAAAGTCTTGTCCTGTTGTCACGCTTACAGGTGGCACATGGCTGGCACTGAGCCTCAGCGACTGCCTGTAGCCACAGAAGGTGGCCAAGAGTTTCTTCTTGGTTCTGCTGAGCTTTAGAAGAGGGACAACATGATGCCAGTCTGGGGATAAGGATGTGAGCAGGTTCCTGCCTTCCCTAGGCTCAGTCCCTGTGTCTTGGTGTCCACAAAAGGAGAGGTTCCCACAGACAAGCTGGGCAAATTCAGCAAGTAAGAGCAACACTAGGGACCTGTAACACAGGCCTGTCATCCCAGCAGCTCGGGAGACTGAGGCAAGAGGATGGAGAGTTTGAGGCTAGCCTGGGCTACAAAATGAGTTCAAGAACCATCTGGGCAATTTATTTTTTTTAATTTTTTAAATTTAATTTAATTTAATTTTTTCTAATATAAGCTTGATACAGTACAAATTCTTTTTTTTTTTTTTTTTTTTTTCGAGACAGGGTTTCTCTGTGTAGCTTTGCGCCTTTCCTGGAGCTCACTTGGTAGCCCAGACTGGCCTCGAACTCACAGAGATCCACCTGGCTCTGCCTCCCGAGTGCTGGAATTAAAGGCGTGAGCCACCACCGCCCGGTCGAAATTCTTATCCTAATAGTGAAATGTTTCACTGAGGCTTGCCCAGTGAGTGAGTAAAACCAAAACTTATTATAAGCCACAGTCATCCTAGGGTCCCCCCTGCTATGTAGCATCCCTGGTTCTATGGGTTGCCGTCTGATTGTTCTTTGCTTTATATCTAGTATCCACTTCTGAGTGAGTACATACCATGATTGTCCTTCTGGGTTTGGGTTACCTCACTCAGGATGATATTTTTCTAGTTCCACCCATTTGCCTGCAAATTTCATGTTTTTCTCTGCTGAGTAGTACTCCATTGTGTAGATGTGCCACATTTTCTTAATCCATTCTTCAGTTGACGGGCATCTAGGTTGTTTCCAGGTTCTGGCTATTACGAATAATGCTGCTGTGAACATAGTTGAGCATGTATCTTTGTGGTGTGATTGAGCATTCCTTGGGTATATGCCCAAGAGTGGTATGGCTGGGTCTTGAGGTAGATCGATTCCCAATTTTCTGAGAAACCGCCATACTGATTTCCACAGTGGTTGTACAAGTTTACATTCCCACCAACAGTGGAGGAGTGTTCCCTTTGCTCCGCATCCTCTCCAACATTGACTGTCATTAGTGTTTTTGATCATTGCCATTCTCTTCTGTTGAGAATTCTCTGTTAAGCTCTGTAGCCCATTTTTTAATTGGATTGTTCAGTATTTTGATGTCTAGTTTTTTGAGTTCTTTATATACTGTGGAGATCAGTCCTCTGTCAGATGTGGGGTTGGTGAAGGTCTTTTCCCATTCTGTAGGCTGTCTTTTTCTCTTATTGACCATGTCTTTTGCCCTACAAAAGCTTCTCAGTTTCAAGAGGTCCCATTTATTAATTGTTGTTCTCAGTGTCTGTGTTACTGGTGTTATATTTAGGAAGTGATCTCCTGTACCAATGCGTTCAAGAGTACTTCCTACTTTCTCTTCTATCAAGTTCAGTGTAACTGGATTTATGTTGAGGTCTTTGATCCACTTGGACTTGAGTTTTGTGGGCAATTTATTAATGTCCTATCTCAACATAATAAGAAAAACAGGGCTGAGGATATAGTTCAGTGGTAGATCACTGACTAGAATCTCCCAGTGAAGGGCTGGGGTGTGGTTCAATGGTAGAGCATCTGTCTAGAATCCCCCAGTGAGGGGCTGGGTGTGGCTCAGTGGTAGAGCACCTGCCTAGAATCCCCCAGTGAGGGGCCGGGGTGTGACTCAGTGGTAGAGCACCTGCCTAGAATCACCCAGTGAGGGGCTGGGGTATGGCTCAGTGGTAATGCATTTCAGAGTGTGTGAGGCCCTGGGTTCTACCCACAGTATCCCCATCCCCCACCCCCACTCCACCCCCTGCCAAAAAAGAACAAAAATGAGCAGACTTGTTTTGACTCTAGCGCCTGGCACAGATCACAGTGGCTCCTGTGATTACTCGGAGGGTGTGGCTGGTTTGCGATCCTCTGGGGAGGTGACTGGTCTACGGGCAAGGCTTCTGGGCAGGACCAGCAGAGGGACTTCTTGCCTGTTTGTTAGTGGGTGGGCTACTGCCAGGCCTTCCAGTCCCCATGTGTCTGTGCCGCACTCAGCACCTTGTAGAACAGGTGCCTCGGAGCCTGGAAGGAAGAACCCGCCCACTTCTGTGACTTCCAGGGCCCTGAGCTAGGTGAGTGCAGGCGAGCAAAGATGTTTCTGGTTTTGTCTGTATTGGGAAGGTTTTTTGTTTGTTTGTTTAGTTGGTGGGGTTTTTCGTTTGTTTGTTTGTTTTGTTTTTTTGGTTTTGTTGTTTAGTTGGTGGGTTTGGTTTTTTTTTTTTTTTTTTTAATTGTCTAGGCAAGGTCTGGCCTGGAACTTCTGGCAGTCCTCCTGCCTCAGCCTCCTGAGTGTGAGGATGGCAGGTGTGTGGCACCATGCTTGGCTGGTCCATTATTTTGTTAGGCTAGTTGGTAACGAAGTCATCACACATACACTTGAAGTTGATCTAGCGCGCGCGCACACACACACACACAAATGAGTAAATAAATGCAGTTGAAAAATAAAATTAAATGCTGGGCAGTGATGGCGCATGTCTTTAATCACATCACTAGGGAGGCAGAGGCAGGCAGATCTCTGTGAGTTCAAGGCCAGCTTGGTCTACAGAGCACGTTTCAGGACAGCCAGAGCTACACAGAGAAACCCTGTCTCGAAAAACAAAGATAAAATAAAATAAATTAAAATTAAATTACAGCATCCCTCCTTAGGCCTCATGGGCATGGGTAACCTTGGGGCTGGCCTTACAGCCCTCTTGCCCCCCCTCCAGAGAGGTAAAGATGACAGGAGGCTGTGAAAACCCGTCACACTGTGCCCGGAGTCAGTGCTGCCGGGACAGACAGTCATGGCTGCGCCCTCAGGAAGGCGCCAGAGCTAGGGCTCATCTGAGTGGCTCCTGCCTTAGATATCTGAAGAACTTCTTTCTAGGTGGGTTCCCTTTGGAGGCAGAGGCACATTGAAAGATTCCTTTGGCTGTGTGTGTGTGTGTGTGTGTGTGTGTGTATGCATTTTGTGCAGGTGAAAGTCAACTTTGGAGCCGGGTGGTGGTGGCGTATGCTTTTAATCCCAGCACACGGGAGGCAGAGGCAGGTGGATCTCTGTGAGTTCAAGGTCAGCCTGGTTTACAGAGGGAGTTCCAGGACAGTCAGGACTGCTTCACAGAGAAACCCTGTCTCAAAAAACCAAAAAATAAATAAAATAAAAAGAAAGTCAACCTTGGGTTTTGGCAGGACCACCCATCCTACTTTTGGAGACAGAGCCTCGATGGCCTGGAGCTCACTGATCAACCCTGCTCTTCCTACCCCTGGTCCTCCTCAACTATGGGGACACTCACCTAGCCTCAGCTCCCAGGCTCTGCTCACACCTGGGGGGTCCTGTGGCACTGTCTGGCCCAGCCCACTACCTTAGCCCCTGCCCTTTTGAACTTGGGTTGACCTTGTGGCTGGAAGGGACCTTGGGGCTCACATGGCCTGTTGGCTCCTCGTCCTGTGGGAGGGACACTGTTCTCTGGGTCTGGTTTTCTGTTTTAAAATGGGGGTGCTGGGAGGCTGGGCAGGTGAATGATCATAAGAGTGTGGTCCCGTGACAGTGTCTTTCTCCTCCAGGCAGCTGATGGCCCCAGAACCACTGGAAAAGCTGGGCTTTAGAGATATGATGGATGAGAAGCCGGAGGCCAAGGACGAATGTTGAGAGGAGAGCTTCAGAACCGCGTCCCCAGCTGCCTGGAGCAGAGCCTTCTGTCCACGGGGCCAGGAGACCTGAGACTCACCTGTGCTGCCCAGTGGAGGGCATCCCCAAGGGGACTTGGCTCAGCCCGGCAGCACACCCCAAAACGTCTCCTCAGCTGTCCTTGGTTTCCCTTCAGACAGTGGTTTTATTCTTCCATTGTGTATGTCACAGGATTTTCTCAGGGTCCAACACCGATGTGCTAAGTTGTCCTGCCCTGTGTGGCCATCACACCACAGAGCCCTGGACAGCTCTCCACACTGAGTCTTCCTGTCACAGACCTGAGTCTTCTGACCAGAACCTGTCGGTGAAACCGTGCGACCGACCGCAGAACGTCTGCCCTTCGTGCTCACAGCCGCACACCGGCCTGCTTCCCTTTGTCTGTGTTCTTTTTGAACAAAACTGGAATACAAAGCAGGAAATGAGAAACTCTTTGGCTTTTGACATATTTGACGTCTTGTTTTGTGTGTTTTGAGACATGGTCTCCTGTAGCTCAGGCTGGCCTCAAACTCCCTGTGTAGCCAGGGATGACCTTGAACTTCTGATCCTTCTGCCTCCAGGTCTGCGGTGCTGGGATTACAGGTGTGCACCCTTACACCCGGTTCCTGTGGTGTGGGGGTAGAACCCGGGCTCCCTGCATGCTAGGCAAGCACTCTACCACCGGAACCGTGTCCCCGGCACACTTTCCTGCTTTTTAAATGGCATTTATTTATTTGTTTGTTTGTTTGTTTATTTAGGGGAGCACTGTCCCTGTGTGTGGGTCAGAGGACAACTTAACAGGGGTCATTTCTCTCCTTGCACACACGAGTCCCAGGGATTGAACCCTGGTCACCGGGCTTGGTGGATCTCACCCACTCAACTTCATTTTTCTAGGGAAGCAGCAGATGTCTTTCTCCTAAAGGTTGTTTTCTGGATGTCCCGAGACGTTTCTAAAACTAGGTTTTCCTTTGTACGCCTCCACAGGACACGCCAGCACTGCCCAGAACCTGGGCTAGGGTCAGTTACTTTCTCACTCTTGGAGCATGGTACAGGAGCTCCATGTTTCCCTATCTACCAGTGCTGGCTTGAGACCCCCAGGCAGAGCAGTGACTCTGGAGTTTGAGCAGTAAGCAGTACTGAGCTGTGGGTTGTTTAAACACCCGGGTGCCTTTGTGCTGACACGGGTGACCGGGGGCTTTTGCTGTGTGCAGGAATCCAGAGATAGCAGCAAAGTGCCAATGCCAGGTACCACCAGGCTCAAGCACCCTCAGCTCTGTGCCTTTCCAGAGCTTTTGGAGAAGAGCTAGCCCAGACTGCTTGCCTGGCTCCTGTCTGACTGGTGAAAGATGGTAAGAGATGGGGTGGGGGGTATAGGTATGGTGGCCCACATCTTTAGCACTTAAGAGGCAGAGGTAGGTGAATCTCTAAGTTCGAGGCCAGCCTGGTCTACATAGTGAATTCCAGGACAGCCAGGGCTACATAGAGAGACCCTGTTGGTTTCAAGCAGCAACCCTTGTATTTCCACAGGCTCTGCTGGGCACAGGCTGCCCTTGCTCCAATCGATGTGAGTGGCTGGGAGCCCCGTTTTCTGTTGCACAGTAGGACTCTTTCTTGGTTAAACCCACGGTCAAGTACCCCCAAGGTCTGCTTGTTTCCACATTCTTACTAAGCCCGGCCACACAGTGCAGGCCAACAGCAACGGCTCACATGCAAAGCATTTCACATTTGACGCGTCATCACCTGTGAGCCTTGGTTTTATCGCTCCACACTGGTGTCGTCACAGCACTGCTCATAATTGTCACGCTCCCTCACTGGAGTCCAAGATGCCGTGTGAGCTGCAAGGGCGGGAAAGCTGCAGAGGTATTGCCTGCAGTGGATACACACCTTAGACCTGAGCAGCCGCAGAAGGGAATTCCGAGCTAGCCAGGCATGGTGGCTCACGCCTTTAATCCCAGCACTCAGGAGGCAGAGGCAGGTGGTTTTCTGTGAGTTTGAGGCCAGCCTGGTCTACAAAGTGAGTTCCAGGACAGCCAGGGCTGTTACACAGAGAAACCCTGTCTGGAAAAAGAAAAAAAGCATTCTGAGCTGATGGGGCCCAGCCCCTTGCCATACACCCCACTAAATGAGTAAAGTCTGCCATGTGTTTCAAAGGAAGGAGTGCAGGAGACTACACAGCCATCCACTGTGAACAAAAAAAGGAATAAGGAATTAGAGTTAACAGAAGTGCACCAGCAAACTGGGTACTGAGCAGCAGCACGGTGAACCATGTCACATCTTGATGGTGGCCCACACTCAAAAGAGCCTGGGTATGGAGGACACAACAGTAAGCTAGTGGAGCTGGCCAGGGTGGGAGATGCTGCTGTTAGGCCTGGACAGGAGGGCAGGTGGCTCAGTGGGTAGTGCGCTGGCCTAGCATGCACAAGGGCCTGGGTTTCAACCCCAGCATCACATACACAGGCTTGGTACACGGCTGTAATTCCAACACTAGGAAAGCAAAGGCAGGAAGGTCAAAAATTCAAGGTCATGCTCGTAGTTCAGGGCTGGCATAGGTCATGTCAGACCCAGTCTCTAAGTGGGAGGCTGTTGTGGATACATTCACACCATGTTTCCTGGGCCTGGGAGCCGTGATGTCCTGGGTCTGCTGCGTCCTAATACTAGTGTCTCAGCAAAAGAACCAGGGTGCTGGTCAAGGCCAAGGCAGGGAAAGGACAAGGTGAGCCTGACTGTCTCTGCAGAAAGCAGAGAAATGCTAGAATCAGGAACTTGTTGAAAGAATGCAGGAGGCACCACAGTGGCTGCCTCAGACAAATGGAGCAGAAAAGCCTGCAGTGGCCAGTGGAGCTCACAGTGCAAGCTGACAGATCACTGGGAAAGATGGACCAGTTACATTAGCCCCTACTTTTAATTCTGACTAGCATAGAAAAAAAAGGTCTAACAAACATACTGTTGGTGGCTGCAACAAGAGACATCAGAGGTCACCAAAGTTAGCAGCAAACTGTGATGTATGAAGTCTTCTAGAAATCTCAGCTCCAGAGAGGTGTCAATCACAATATAGTGACTTTAAAAGGGACATTGCCAGGCCATGGTAGCACATGGCTTTAATCTCAGCATTGCACTTGGGATCTCTGAGGTGGAGGCCAGCCTGGTCTACAGAGCATGTTCTAGGATAGCCAGGGCTACACAGAGAAACCCTGTCTCGGAAAACAAAGTAAATAATAAAAGGGACGTCATTGGCCACATGGTCATCCTCAGGAACTAGACACATGGAAGATGTAGCATCTCTCTTGGACTGGCTCCCCTCGCCCCCCTCCCCAATCCCAGAGTCTGACCTCAAGGAAGCATCCACCAGATCCAAGCTGACCACTCCCTCGCCTATCATGCCGAGGGGAAAGAAATTGAGCTCTAGGGCTGAGCAGAAGGGACATGGAGATGCTGGGTCAGTGGGTCTTGTCCAGAAGGGACCCTGGGAGAGGTTTGAAGGCTGGAGACTTGGCCGCCGTGTGTCACCAGTGTTAAATCTGTTCTGAGGTCATACACAGTGTCCTTTCGACATTTGTGCATGTGCCCAAGTACACATGGGTTCATGTGAAAGTCAGAGGACAGCCAAAGGTGTTGCTCCTCACATCCTCGCATGCGCACGCGTGTGTGTGTGTGTGTGTGTGTGTGTGTGTGTGTTCATGTATGCAGAGGCCAGAGGAAGACATCAGGTGTCTTGCTCTATTAGTCTCCACCTTCCTCTCTTGAGACAGTCTTTCACTAAAAGATTGGTGGCCAGCAAGTCCCAGTGATGCCCCTGTCTCCGGCTCCCACAGGTCTAGAGTTACAGACACGTGTAAACATGCCCAGGTTTTTGTTTGTTTTGTTGTAGTAAGGGTGCTGGGATCCAACTCAGGTCCTTAACGCCTGCATGGCGAGCACTCTGATGACTGAGCCATCTCCTCGGCCATTTTTGTTTTGTTTATTTGAGAGAGGCTCTCACTTTGTAGCCGAGGCTGGCCTTGAACTCTGCTCCAGTCTCCCAAGTGCTGGAATTGCAGGTATGAATTGCCATACCTGCAGCATTCAGAGTTCTGTCCTTTTCCCAAGACTTTGGTGCATCTTGCTGGCAAATGACAAAATGAACAGCCACGTACTTAACAGTCAAGGGCAGCTGAGATTAAACATGTCATGGTGGCTCCATCCCTAATGGCTCCCCTGTCCATCCATCTCCACCGAGATGTTGGGAACCCGGCATAGCAACATCGAAGGCTTTGAGGGCTGGAACTGGAGGATACTTGGTTCCTTCCTGGAATTTTCACGATTATATTTTATAACAAGTGTGCATCATTTTTATAGAAACTATAAAATCCTTACTCAAAAGGAACTCACTGTGTTGAGTAGTATTTTTATATCCTCTGTAAATCACAGGCCGGTTGTAATTTCTCATCCCCTGTGGATACCATCCAACCGATCATTTCTCCTGGTGGTACATTGCACTGTGTGTGTGTGTGTGTGTGTGTGTGTGTGTGTGTGTGTGTGTGTGGTGGGTGGATACAGTATGAGCTGGCCAGTTCTCCACAAGGCTCCCTGAACATTGGGGGCTAGCCTGAAGTCAACTTAGAGCTGTTTATTGACTGGAGGGGGCAGCTTTGTCTCCTGACATCATAGGTACTTTGGTGGGGGTGGGGGGGACGGCACTACTGTCTGGTTTCTTCTCTATGCACGGGTATGTGCATGTCTTTATGCATGCATGTGTATGCAGAGGCCAGAGGTCAGCACTGGGTGTGAAGCCTCAGCAGCCATCCACCTTGGTTGTTTTTAGACAGGGGCTCTTCTGACCTGGAACTCACTAATAAGCTAGATACTGGCAAGCCCCGGGGTTCTGCCTGCCCCTGCCTCCCCTGCCTCCCCTGCACTATGATTACAACTGTGTACCACCATACCTACTTTTTACAGGGCTCACGGAAGGAACTCGGATTCTCATGCCTGTGTGACAAGCACTTGGCCCACTGAGTTATCATCCTAACCCTTCTTTATTTTATTGATTTATTGATCAGATGATTGTTTTGGTTTGGTTTGGTTTGGTTTGGTTTTTTTGTTTTTGAGACAGGTTTTTCTGTGTAACAGCTCTGGCTGTCCTGGAACTCGCTTTGTAGACTAGACTGGCTTCAAACTCACAGGGATCCTCCTGCCTCAGCCCCCTAGTGCCGGGGATTAAAGGCCCAGCTTGATGGATTTTTTTTTTTTTTTGAGACAGGGCCTCACTATGTAGCTCTGGCTGGCCTAGAATTTACGATGTAGATCAGGCTGGCCTTAAATTCATAGAGAGCCTCCTGCCTCTGCCTCCTGAGTGCTGGGATTAAAGGCGTGTGCCACTGCTACTTGCCTTTCTTTCTTTCTTTCTTTCTTTCTTTCTTTCTTTCTTTCTTTCTTTCTTTCTTTCTTTCTTT
>CABHPH010081974.1:0-10706 GCA_902168325.1 Peromyscus nudipes | reverse complement strand
TTTTGGCAAAAATTAAAGAAAATATTTTATCATCTATGCTGTATTTGTGAGTCTAAAGTTTCACATCTAATTTATCTTTTATCATAACCAAAGAAAATTATAATTATAACTATCTAGTCTTCAACTGCATCAAAAATCCAAGAAGGATATAATATTACCTAAGTAAACAGGAAGAGCATTTTAAGCAACTTTCAAAAATCTAGAATGACAGAGACAGCTGCCTGTCTGGGTAGTCATCCAAAGTTTTTCTGCAACATTGGGGCATCCATCTTCAGCCAAGAGGCTTAGAGGTTTTTAGTCACTTCTCCCTGTGTCCCATATAATATTTGACAGTCTACTCTGCGAAGCAGGAACCTGAAGAACCATTTTGCCTTGCAAAGGTCAGTCCTCACCTTCCTATGGGTCCAGGCAAGAGAAGTTCTTGACTAAATGGCTATTTTTGCCAAGAAGAGGATAAACTCCATATAGAGAGTCTTTGATGCCCATCTTTCTCTTTGAAGTAAATTAGTGCTGCCAGGAGCAGACATATCTCACTGCCCAGAAAGTGGAAGTTTTAAAAATATTTTAAATGCCATATTCTATAGATCTTTGAAATGTTTGAAGATTACCTACCTAATTGAAATATATCTATGTACGCCTAGAAAATTAACTAACATGACTATAAGTTTGACTATCACAATGAACTAATTATATATCTGTATTTCTTAATTATCCATTATAATTTAAATGAGTTATATAAACACAATACCTGAAATGAGAGTAGAAATATATATAGTATAACAAAATTAACTTTAAATTTATAATAAGCTAAAATCTATAGCAGTGGAAAACATTTAAAACAAGTTTTTTCTCTTTAAAACTAGATTCAATAATCTCCCCTTTTAGTCTATCATATCTATATTTATCCCCTTTTCTTTTTTAGAAAGAGATTGCATTTATAATCAACTCCTTTTAAATAAAAATAAACATTTACAAACAATATTTTGGGAATTTGGCATAGCTTCTCATACAACTTTCTGCTGGTTGAGGGTGCTGGCAATCTTATGGGGATCCTGAGAAAATTAAGAATTATACTCAAGTCCTGACTGGAATAGTCTATGAGCCTGCATTGTCTGAGCCAGTTGCCTTGAAGCTGTTTTTGGATGTTGGATTGTAGCATGAATCTTAAAGAGTCTTATTAATAAAAAAAAACCCAAGGCCAGTTATTGGGGTAAACGCTGGAAGATCAGAGAAACAGAACAAGCCACAGCCACCTCACCGTGGCAATTCCTCAGTTGATCCTGTTTCCTCAGACTGGAAGCCTCTGGGTCCTCATCCAAAATGAATCTCAGCTGAACTGCTGCTAAAAGCCTAAAAGCTTAACCAGACCAAAAGCTTCTAGTTTATGGTCTTCACACCTTATATACCTTTCTGCTTTCTGCCATCACTCCCTGGGATTAAAGGCATGAGTCACATGCCTGGCTTTTTCCAGTGTGGCTTTGAACTCACAGAGATCCATGCCTCCAGAAGGGTAGGATTAAATGTGTGAGTACCACCATTTTCTTGCCTCTGTATCTAGTGGCTGTTCTGTTCTCTGACCCCAGATAAGTTTATTAGGGTGCACAATATTTTGGAGAACACAATATCACTACATTGGATCATCTGGTGTCATCTGAGACCTTTCAGGGGGTCTTTCATTATCAAACCATATTAGCCTAGAAGCAATGCACAGGTTTTCATCTTCTGTGGAAACTAAAGCAAAACCTCTTTTCCAAAGCATCATATCCTTGAACAGAAATTTTGAAGTCAAGATAGCTTTAAAATATAGATATTGGTTTAACTCAGCAGCCTTTACAATCAAATGTTTCTCTCCAGTTAAAATTCCCAAAGACAAAACAATCCAGACTCTCTGTGTGATTTCCATCTTTACGTGGCTTAACTTTCATATTATATCACTGTCTCTTTAAAGACTTTATTTTTAAAACTATTTATTTCCTCATACAACCACATATACTCCTTTTCCTCTCTCTTCCAAGCCTATGTATATATTTACACACATTGTAAACCTTTTAGAGTTTTATTCTACCTGAATCTGTCTTATTATGAATCTATAATCCTTTTCTTAATGGGAGAAATTGTAAAGTGCTAAACTGTGTGGCTAGGACCTTGGCTGCTGACTCCACCCACCTCAGTTTCCCAACATGTCAGAGGTAATACACCACCAACTCTGGCAGCCATGTTTTCCACCGACTCTGGGGAGCAGTGGGCCTATGCCTCAATTCAGTAGCATATAGCCCAGAAACCTTTTATTTTTTGTACTAGCAAAAGCTAAATCCCCCACACAGTGTGCTGTGTAGCTTGGAGATGTCACCATGTTCTGTGGCAGGAATCTGCCATGCTACTTAGCTTATGGCACCTAGTGGCCAGCTCCATCTCACAGGCAGCTATTGGGAGATGAGTCTGTATGCTGCTACTGGCATAAAACTGTAAGACTAGTAAGCCTAGTGTGGCTCCATTTCTGTGTATTCAGAATCTTTAAGCTTTCTTAGGTCTATATGGATCAATGCCCAATGGTGAGTACCAAATGTAGTTGGAAGGTTTCTCCTGTCCCACCTGGTCCCACAGCTGCTCAGACCCAAATAAACACACAGAAACATATTACAAACACTTATGAAGAGCCACCATAACCACAACATCTCTTGTAAAGGAAAACATTTAATTAGGGCTGGCTTACAGTTTTAGAGGTTCATTCTATTATCATTATGACAGGGATCATGTGGTATGCAGGCAGACATGGTGCTGGAGAAGTAGCTGAGAGTTCTACATCTGGACACAAAGGCAGCAGGAAGAGTAAGAGATACTTGTCCTGGCTTGGACTTTTGAAACCTCAAAACTCACCTCAGAGGGCTACACTTCCTCCAACAAGGCCACACATACCCTACTAAGGCCATGCCACCTAATCCTTCTCTAATCCATTACTCAATGACTAAACATTCAAATATATGAGCCTATGGGGGACATTCTTATTCAAATCACCACAGGTGATATCCTTACTTTGGTCTGTCATGAGTTGATTAGACATTTGTGTTGTGTCTGCTCAGAGAAAATTTTTGTTACACAACAGTTTGAAATGTGTGGCACGTATATAAACCAAAATTGATTGAGTTATTTCTTAATGTTTGTTCAAGTTATTTATCACATTTTTCTGTTTTATTTTATTTTATTACATTCCTTCTCTTTCTCTCTTTCATTTCTTTCATCTCACACTCTCTTCTTCCCTCTATTTTATTTCCTTTCTTTCTTTTTCTCATAGTGCTGGGAATTAAGCCCAGTGCATCACATATACTACACAAACATAATACCATTGTGCTACACTCTCAGTTTTAGTGTTTCATGCTTGAAGTCTTCATTATTTGGCAAAACTGTAGGATCACAGCAAAATTGAGTAGAAATAGTTCTTTCAAAAATGAGTCTTTGCCCTAATATGGACATCTACCAAACAGATGCTTGCTGTATTTGTTTCTGTTCTCGTTGCTCTGACCAAGAAGCAAATTAAGTGAATGATATATTTGGGCTTGTCATTTGAGAGTACAAACCACTGGAAAGGTCTAGTGCAAATCTATGGGGCTGTTGCTTACATCCCAGTGAGGAATGAATCAAAGACAGGACAGAAAAGACAACCTGAGCATAAAACTTAAGCCTCTCTCCCCTCAGTAACTTACTTCCTCTAGCTATGTTTCTACAAACTCCCAGAGCAGTACTTTCTTGCAGCTCTGAACCTTCTAACATTCTCCACTGATCTAGATGTCTTAGTCTCCCTGATGCAACATGGTCTTATTTTCCAACTTTGTTCTTATTCAACATGTTGTTGGGTAGTTTGAGTTTTTCGCCTTTCCATACAAACTTTAGAGGCAATTGTCAATATTTGTAACAATATTTGTAAAACTTTTGATTAGAATTAGATTTTATAATGATTGCATTTTTATATTTATTTCTAGATTTGGGGAAACAAAGCATTTGACAAAGCAGACTGAATACAGTCTGTAAAGGCATACTTAATATAATTAACAATTGAAGTAAATGCAAGAAAATAGTGAATCCTAGAAGAAAAATTATTAATGATTATCAAACTCAATTTTAAATAGAAACAGGCCTCCAAATCCATCTGCCTTCTTAGACAAGCTGAAGACATACATATGGCACATCATTCTGCCGTATCTCACCTTCCTTTGACTGTGTGATCATTGTCCTGTATTATGTCTTACTATGATGTACAAATTCTAACAGTCTGTCCCAGACCTACTGAATTACAAAGGAACTGTCAAGGTCAGATCTCACTATTTTAAAATATTTTAAAAATATTTTTAATCCCTACAAATAATGGTGATAGTGTCTACAACTTGGCATGATTACTAACCCTTAATCATGACAAAAGGTCAACTGATTATGTTATAATTACTACAGCTGGTAGCTAGCTATTAACAGCAACAACAAAAATACTTGTATCTCAGCAGAAGAAACCATATTGAGAGTGTTCTGGGACATGAAACAGATAGCAATAAAGATGCAGTTTGGATACCCAGAATATTTCCAAATAGAAAGAAAGTAGTAAACTATGCTACTGTAGATTAATTCTATAACTAGAAAATGAAAGCTAAACAAGCAGGACATTTTCAACAAAAGGTATTGCATTTTGACAGCATAAGAAGGTCACCAAGGCAACAAACAAAGAAAATCCAACAAATGAAAGAGATCTCAGAGGTGAGTCAATTCACTGCCCCTCTCCTCATTTCATAATAATTTGGTTACTTCTGGAATGTGAATCCCTGCAGTTTCAAGGTCCTAAAAAATGCATGTTGGATGACAGAGGCCCTAAAGGAAAGGGAAAATAAAACAAGACAAAAACAGGCAGAGTCTATATGGAAGAACAAAACAGATTATGCCAATATGAAGGTCCTTAGACTTATTTGACTGGGCTCAAAGTAGTATTACACAATTTGATTTTGTTATGAATAAAAATAAATTATTTCCATGGTAAGATAACACCATTTAACATCTCAAATAATTTTTACACATTTTATATAATTAATATTTTTTAATCTATGTTTATTAGCCACATAATTAGACAAATGTATAATTTCAAAAACCAAGAGCTGACAGAGGCAAAACAGGGAAGCTCAACCACAAAGGAGAGAGATTCCTAAGGAGGCCTTAAAATCACTATGCTCAAAAAATTAGATAAGTAATTATAAATATTTATAATGTATATATACCATGACAAGACTCATAGTTGTTAATTAGAAACTATAAAAGAATAAAATAGATATCAGATAACAAATTTATGAAAATTACAAACTTAATACTTTGGGTTTTTATATTATTTTACATATATAGGCAAGAGAAAGACACAGAATTAAGTGATTATAACAGTCACTTTGTAAATAAAAACTACCAAGTTATCTGAAACATTTTATATTAATGTTTTTCTGTTCCTTGTTATAGATGTGCACAGCCTCTCACTGAAGCTAAAATCTTAAAATCGGAATCCATTTTAGGTAGATATTTTCTAGGCAGAAACTATCAAATATACATCTACACAGCAATGGGCAATATTGCTCACATTATGTGCTGAGGAGTCCTGGTTTGGCTACACCTTTTCTCCTAGATGCTCCTCTCCACTATAACATCATATCTTTTTTTTTTGATTTTTTTAAAATTTTATTTTACTTTATAATACCATTCAGTTCTACATATCAGCCACGGATTCCCTTGTTCTCCCCCGTCCTGCCCCCCTCCCCTTGCCTCCAGCCCACTCCCCATTCCCACCTCCTCCAGGGCAAACCCTCCCCAAGGACTGAGATCAACCTGGTAGACTTAGTCCAGGCAGGGCCATTCCCTTCCTCCCAGGCCAAGCCAAGCGACCCTGCATAAGCCCCAGGTTTCAAACAGCCAACTCATACAATGAGCACTGGACCGAGTCCCACTGCCTGGACGCCTCCCAAACAGATCAAGCCAATCAACTGTCTGACCTATTCAGAAGGCCTGATCCTGTTGGGGGCCCCTGAGCCATTGGTTCATAGTTCATGTGTTTCCATTCATTTGGCTATTTGTCCCTGTGCTTTATCCAACCTTGGTCTCAACAATTCTCACTCATATAGACCCTCCTCATTCTCGATAATTGAACTCCCGGAGCTCCACCCAGGGCCTAGCCATGGATCTCTGCTTCCAGATCCCTCAGTCATTGGATGGGGATTCTAGCACGACAATTAGGGTGTTTGGCCATCCCATCACCAGAGTGGATCAGTTCAGGCTGTCTCTCGACCATTGCCAGCAGTCTATTGTGGGGGTATCTGTGTGGATTCCTGTGGGCCTCTCTAGCACTTTGCTTCTTCCCATTCTCATGTGATCTTCATTTATCATGGTCTCCTATTCCTTGTTCTCCCTCTTTGTTCTTGATCCAGCTAGGGTCTCCCACTCCCCCAAGCTCTCTTTCCCTCGACCCTCACCCTTCATTTCCCCCACTTATGTCCAGGCTGTTCATGAAGATCTCATCCATTTCTCCATCATTGGGCGATCCTCGTGTCTTTCTTGGGGTCCTGTTTTCCAGTTAGCCTCCATGGTGATGTGAGTAGCAGTTGAGTCATCCTTGCTCCACATCCAGTATCCTCCTATGAGTGAGTACATACCATGCTTGTCTTTTTGAATCTTGGTTACCTCACTGAGGATGATTTTTTTCTAGATCCGTCCATTTCCCTGCAAACCTCATGATGTCATTGTTTTTCTCTGCTGAGTAGTATTCCATTGTGTATATGTACCACATTTTATTTATCCATTCTTCAGTTGAAGGGCATCCATGTTGTTTCCAGGTTCTGGCTATTACAAACAATGCTGATATGAACATAGCTGAGCAAGTGCCCTTGGGGTATGAATGAGCATTCCTTGGGTATATGCCCAAGAGTGGTATAGCGGGATCTTGGGGGATATTGATTCCCAATTTTCTAAGAAAGCGCCATGTTGATTTCCAAAGTGGCTGTACAAGCTTGCATTCCCACCAGCAGTGGAGGAGAGTTCCCCTAGCTGCACATCCTCTCCAGCATAAGGTGTCTTCAGTGTTTTTGATCTTCGCCATTCTGACAGGCATAAGGTGGTATCTTAGAGTTGTTTTGATTTGCATTTCCCTGATAATTAGAGATGTTGAGCAATTCCTTAAATGTCTTTCAGCCATTTGAGTTTCCTCTGTTGAGAATTCTCTGTTTAGTTCTATCGCCCATTTCTTAATTGGACCATTGGGCATTTTGATGTCTAATTTCTTGAGTTCCTTATATATTGTGGATATTAGTCCTCTGTCAGATATGGGGTTGGTGAAGACTTTTTCCCATTCTGTAGGCTGTCGCTTTGCTTTGTTGACCGTATCCTTTGCTCTACAAAAGCTTCTCAGTTTCAAGAGGTCCCATTGATTGATTGTTTGTCTCAGTGCCTGTGCTACTGGTGTTATATTTAGGAAGTGATCTCCTATGCCAAGGCGTTCTAGACTACTTCCTACTTTCTCTTCTAGCAGGTTCAGAGTATCTGGATTTATGTTAAGGTCCTTCATCCACTTGGACTTAAGTTTTGTGCACGGTGATAGATATGGGTCTATTTGCAGCCTTCTACATGTTGATATCCAGTTATGCCAGCACCATTTGTTGAAGATGCTTTCTTTTTTCCATTGTACACTTTTGGCTTCTTTGTCAAAAATTATATGTTCATAGGTGTGCAGATTAATGTCAGGGTCTTCAATTCGATTCCACTGGTCCACATGTCGGTTTTTATGCCAGTACCAAGCTGTTTTTATTACTGTAGCTCTATAGTAGAGCTTGAAGTCAGGGATTGTGATGCCTCCAGAGGTTGTTTTATTGTACAGGATTCTTTTGGCTATCCTGGGTTTTTTGTTTTTCCATATGAAGTTGAGTATTATTCTTTCCAGGTCTGTGAAGAATTGTGTTGGTATTTTGATGGGGATTGCATTGAATCTGTAGATTGCTTTTGGTAAAATTGCCATTTTTACTATGTTAGTCCTGCCTATCCATGAGCATGGGAGATCTTTCCATTTTCTGACATCTTCTTCAATTTCTTTTTTTCAGGGACTTAAAGTTCTTGTCATATAGGTCCTTCACTTGCTTGGTTAGTGTTACCCCAAGGTATTTTATGTCATTTGTGGCTATTGTAAAGGGTGATGTATCTTTGATTTCCTTCTCAGCCTGTTTGTCAATTGTATATAGGAAGGCTACTGATTTTTTTGAGTTGATCTTGTATCCTGCTATGTTGCTGAAGGTGTTTATAAGCTGTATCAGTTCCTTGGCTGAATCTTAGGGGTCACTCAAGTATACTATCATGTCATCTGCAAATAGGGAAAGCTTGACTTCTTCCTTTCCAATTTGTATCCCCTTAATCTCCTTATGTTGTCTTATTGCTCTGGCTAGAACTTCAAGTCCTATATTGAATAATTAAGGGGAGAGCGGACAGCCTTGCCTCATTCCTGATTTTAGTGGAATTGCTTTGGGTTTCTCTCCATTTACTTTGATGTTGGCTGTTGGCTTGCTGTAAATTGCCTTTTTTATGTTTAGGTATGTTCCTTGTATTCCTGATCGCTCCATGAAGGGGTATTGAATTTTGTCAAATGCCTTTTCTGCATCTAGTGAGATGATCATGTGGTTTTTTTCTTTCAGTTTGTTTATATGGTGTATTACATTGACGGACTTTTGTATGTTGAACCACCCTTGCATCCCTGGGCTGAAGCCTACTTGATCATGGTGTATAATTGTTTTGATGTGTTCTTGGAGTCTGTTTGCCAGTATTTTATTGAGTATTTTTACATCAATGTTCATGAGAGAGATCAGTCTGTAGTTCTCTTTCTTTGTTGTATCCTTGTTTGGTTTAGGAATCAAGGTAATTGTAGCCTCATAGAAGGAGTTTGGTAATGTTCCTTCTGTTTCTATTGTGTGGAACAATTTAGAGAGTATTGGTATTAACTCTTCTTTGAAGATCTGGTATAATTCTGCACTGAAACCATCTGGTCCTGGGCTTTTTTTTTGCTTGGGAGACTTTTAATGACTTTTTCTATTTCCTTAGAGCTTATTGGACTATTTAAATAGTTTATCTGGTCTTGATTTAACTTAGGTGTGTGGTACCTATCCAGAAAATTATCCATTTCTTTTAGATTTTCCAGTTTTGTGGAGTAGAGGTTTTTGAAGTATGACCTGATGATTCTCTGGATTTCCTCAATGTCTGTTGTTATGTCCCCCTTTTCATTTCTGATTTTGTTGATTTGGATGTTCTCTGTCTTTTGCTTAGTTTGGATAAGGGCTTGTCTATCTTGTTGATTTTCTCAAAGAACCAACTCTTTGTTTCATTGATTTTTTGTATTGTTCTCTTTGTTTCTATTTTATTGATTTCAGCTCTCACTTTGATAATTTCCTGGCATCTATTCTTCCTGGGAGACTTTGCTTCTTGTTCTAGACCTTTCAGGTCTTTCTATTAAGTCACTAGTGTGAGATTTATCCAGCTTCTTTATGTGGGCATTTAGTGCTATGAATTTCCCTCTTAGCACTGCTTTCATAGTGTCCCATAAGTTTGGGTACGTGGTGTCTTCATTTTCATTGATCTCTAGGAAGTCTTTAATTTCTTTCTTTATTTCTTCCTTAACCCATTGGTGATTCAGTTGAGCATTATTCAGTTTCCATGAGATTGTAGGTTTTCTGTAGTTTTTGTTGTTGTTGAAATCTAACTTTAAACCATGGTGGTCTGATAGAACACAGGGGGTTATTGCAATTGTTTTGTATCTGTTGAGATTTGCTTTGTGGCCAAGTATGTGGTCGATTATAGAGAAGGTTCCATGGGGTGCTGAGAAGAAGGTATATTCTTTTTTGTTAGGATGGAATGTTCTCTAGATATCGATTAAGTCCATTTGAGTCATGACATCAGTTAAGTCCTTTATTTCTCTGTTAAGTTTGGATTTGAGAGATCTGTCCAGTGGTGAAAATGGGGTGCTAAAGTTTCCGACTATTAATGTGTGGGGTTTTGTATGTGGTTTAAGCTCTAGTAATGTTTCTTTTACATATGTGGGTGCCCTTGTGTTTGGGGCATAAATGTTCAGAATTGAAACTTCATCTTGGTGGATCTTTCCTGTGATGAGTATGTAATGCCCTTCTTGATCTCTTTTGATTGCTTTTAGTTTGAAGTCTATTTTGCTGGATATCAGGATGGCTACACCAGCTTGTTTAAGACTGTTTGATTGGAAAGTCTTAAAAATATGGAACGCTTCACGAATTTGCGTGTCATCCTTGCACAGGGGCCATGCTATTCTTCTCTGTATCATTCCAATTTTAGTATACGTGCTGCCGAAACAAGCACTAACATCACATCTTATCTTCAATCTTAGTCAGAAGAAGGAAGAAATGTCTCCCCAAGAATGGATTCCTCTTTGCATCTCAGTTTGTTTAGCATTGTGCAGAAAATGATGTCTCCAGCATATGTCCAGAAGGCTGCTTTTGGTATTGTTTCTAGGGTTCTGGCAGAGAAAAGCCCATGCTGGTGACACAGTATGGCTTTCTGGTCACCTTTTCACTTCCCTAGTGCCTTTTGTCTACATTTATTGTTGTTCTTTCTTTAATAGGAAATGGTCTGAAAGCATTGAAGTTTAACTAAGGGTTTAACTAAGGGTCTTCTTACTAATATTGATGTAGATT
>CABHPH010081973.1:0-27305 GCA_902168325.1 Peromyscus nudipes | reverse complement strand
AGAAATAGAATTCATTGACCTAGAAGAAAAAGAGAGCAAATGGAGATAACCATCAACATAGACTTTTCCCAGTGTCATCGAAATTGTTATGAGATGGTTGCTGAAAGAACACAGCCAAGACATATGGTTGGTGTAAAGATGAGGTAAACAGAGAAGCCTGAAAAGGTACCCATGGCATCTGGTATAAAACATTTGATATTTCAATTTTTACTCAGAAACCCACTAATGTAATCCCGGAAAGAAATGGAAAATAGAATGTTAAATAGCATGTGATTGTTATTGACAACATTTGGCAAATATCAGAGGAAAAGAAAGAGATCAAAAATCATTCTGAAAGCAAATAGGAATGTCCCCAAATACAAGGACTTGTTGGATTGGAAACATGACTACACCTCAATTCCAAATAGTAGAACATAAAAAGGAGAAACAGTTTGAATTTAAAGCCCACTGAAAACCCAAGCTCTTGGCAAGCAGTCAATAAAAGACATGGCCACTCCGCTCATTATCACAGGCTCTGAATATGTGGCTGCATAGGCAAAGAAGTTTCTTTCAATTAGTCAAAATGTTTCCCGAAAAATAGATTGAATGTTTGGATTTCCTACATGAAGCAGATAGGATTCTGGTACCTGCAACTGAGTCAAGAGAGTCATTGTGTTCTAGTCAACGACATGTGAGCAGATGAAGCCTCTCAGAGCCAATGGAGAAGTTGCCAGCTTCTCTTCATTTTGTCACAGCAAGCGGAGACACAGGTGTCAGGATGACCTGCTGCAGACCTCCATTCAGTTGACGATAGGGAGGTATTATAGACATAAAGCAAAAGGCAAAGACAGGAATTAGTTCTCAGTAAGCAACCTTAGCTTGTTCTTGTTTATTATCATCTAACGTCTTAAACAGTTTAAGTCAGTTATCAACTTTTGAAACTGAAGATGCTGTATGATATGTAACTATGGCAACATAAACTAAAACAATAATAGGCAACCAATATACAAAGAAGAGAGGCAGAAACAACAGCAGCCAAGTTATAGAAATTGGTGCAAACCATCAGACTTATTTTACCTTTTATGAATGTAATGGTTGGTTAGAACTAAAGATAAAGATTGTAGTCCCAAAGAATTTTCCACTTTTATTCTTTTACATGCACAAAAATACATTTCTATCATTATCATCAGTCCATTCAGTCTTAAATAATTTTCAGAGATATTATTTTGGTATGTTGAGATCACATAGGTCTTAAGGAAGTTGTGGAAGTTATGATTGGTGTACATGTAATGCTTGGAGTTTAGGGAAGACTCTATGGTAGAATAATAAATGTGTGTTACTGTTCCATGTTTCAGCTACAGATCCTGAAAACCCTGTTACATCCTGAGCAGTGAGAGTGCCCTTTAACTCATATAAAGCTACTTTGGGTCCTGCCTCAGTTTGTGATAACAAATTGATTTATGGCAGGACCCTAGATAGTTTCAGAGTGGAAACCAGAAGAATATAAAGTTAGAAATTTCAACCCATGATCTCAATCTCCAGGATTTGGAAGTGGACACTGAACTTATCCATTCACCAGTAGCTAGTGATTTATCCAATCATATTTCTAGAATAAAGTCGTTTACTACTTGGATGTTTTGGAGCTTGTTGATGGGGGTGGCCCTAGGTTGGTGGACACTGATGTACTAAGAGGATGCCAACCCTAAAAAGGGCATAAAATGATACCTTTACACCAAATTGTGTCTTGTTTATCTTCCAGTTGGCTTTCCCTGAACTCCATGCTCTATAATAAAGCTATTTATAAGTACAGCACTTTCCTGAGTTCCGTGGGTTATTCTAGTGAGTCTCTGAGTCAGAGGAAGATATTATAATAATATATTATTTTAGTAAACCAAGAAGTGCTGGTAACATATATACCCTATTTTAGAGTGTAATGTAAAATGGAGATAGTTCTGGTGGACTAAGTCACATGACTTTTGTATCATCGGCGCTCATGTCAAGTTTT
The DNA here is from genome assembly GCA_902168325.1 of Peromyscus nudipes. Taxonomy (NCBI): domain Eukaryota; kingdom Metazoa; phylum Chordata; class Mammalia; order Rodentia; family Cricetidae; genus Peromyscus; species Peromyscus nudipes. Next base: position 25,321 of record CABHPH010081973.1, on the reverse strand, counting down.
TAGTGTCAGAATTAAATTACTAAACACTCCAGTTGACATTAGAAAGGTTGGGAAAATGCAGAGATCTAAGTGTTCTCCTAAATAATGTACCTAGAGCAGGAATTCTGAAAGGAACCAAGTGCTCCTCAGGACACTTAGCACAGATAAATAATGAGAAAACGGTAAACATCATATACAGATTGGAATGTAAAAATCCATCAGTTTTTAGAGACTTGTAAAATATATAAAATTTCCATTCCCAAAAGAAGCTGGAATAGAAGTATCAGAAATAGCAACCATAATTTCACCAAGGTAGTGCACACCTTCGATCTCAGCACTCGAAAGACAGAAACAGGCAGACTCTGTGAGTTACAGGCCAGCAATACAGACATTAATTTGTTGGGGGGGTTGTATTTTGATACATCTTTAATAGTTTTTCTTCATTCAACATATTCCTTGGGAGCCTAATATTTTTACTAATGTATTTCATCAAAGTATGCCATCCTTTAACTTGTCCTCATTGTTGGACACAGAATCTGGCCACTGTCTTTCTCTTGTGGGCTGCTGTGTTTAAGTTGTGTACCCAGACTACAGTGATGTCTCATACCTGTAGATACGCCTCCCTCACTTCAAACAGCTTATTCTTTTCTTTCTGATGTGCTGTGTTGCTACTGTCAAACAGCATATGTTCAGTAGTTTTGAATTTCCTCTTAGAAAGTTTAGCCCATATGATTTCATGGCCATAACTTAATGGACCAAGGATGAGCACATACCGTAACCTGGACCAATGCAATTCCTTCTCCTAGAAAATGAGAATCCAAGCCAAGTGAACACATTATCAGGTTTGGCTTTTCTTCCTTGAACAGAGATATATAGATATGTGATATTCCATCTGCCACCTGGTATGCTGCACGTAAGAAAACAAAGCCAGTATACTGAGAAACATAAAGTAGCTATGATGGACTAAGAAGTAAGTAGACATGAACGAAATCCAAGAGATGAGTTCTCTGTATTTTTTTAATTTAAATAATTTTTAAATGCAAACATGAAAAATAGTATCTGGCCTATTCATTTCTTATCCATGAGAAATTTTCTGTTGCAGAAGCATTCATCAAGAAACTACACAAACTGAAAATGTGATGTGGATAACATACTTGCAATTTAAAAGTCACAGATATTTTGTAATCTGATTGAAGTAATATACTATCAGTGGTGTTTTATTCTATCAGTAAGAATCAAGTTACTCAACAGAGACAGTCACCTAATGCAAAAAATAGTATAAGATGGGGTATATTGGGGGTGATTTTGGACTCTTAAACCATAGCAAACTTGTTGGTAAAACTTACAGCTCACTGCCTAAGTCAATATCATGAAGTCTTCTGCTTTGTCAGTATCAATTATTAATGTAACTTCAAATCACTAAGCCTTTCCATTAGATATTCAGACACTGTTCAGTATTGGAAGAAGATGATCTCACAGGTTTGAGACATGGCCTGGGACCATTCAAATACAGGACATGTCTCAATCCTCTGAGATCACTATAGTGCAGGTAGTAAAAGAACTACTTAAAATGTGTTAGATGCATCATGTTCTGCCCACCATTCTTTCCCTGGCTCTATTCTTCCCAATCCATCACTGCACTTGAACCCTTCACACAAATGGAATTTTCTCTACATCCACTACATTCAGTACATACCACATTGTGTGAAACAAACATAAAAACCTTCTGATGCTGTTTGCTGTTTCTCTACTTATAAAATTAATACAAACTAACTATCCAAATATAAAATAGAGAACATATGACTGCAACAGATGGTCTTTAAATTAAAGCTACTCATTTATGTGAGGAACCATATATTCCCAAACCTATTGTCTTCTAAACATAAAAATAAAATAAATTTTCCATTGTTTATCCTGGAATTGTCTTTACAGAGTAACACTTTAAAATTCCTCTTTGTAAGAAGCAAAAGCACTAGATAAGTACAGATTAAGAAAAAAGTCTCTGGGAATGCAATTTAAAAAGCTTTCATGATTTTGTACTTATCTTCAGGAAATAGTTTTTGTGCCATTAGCAGGTACTAATTGCCTGGTATCATTAAGATAAGATGGTAACACAAAAGGAATTAACCCTGGATTTCTATCTATAAAACAGAATATTTTTATTGCCAGGTACATCCTGGTAATAGAGTTCATTCAGTTCTCTAAACATACCAGGATATTTAGTTGCATTTGCAAGATTGCAGTACGAGTTAATGAGGATGCAATCATCAGACTCATGTTTACATGCTCTTCCTCTTGTTTTATTTTCAGCTTCTTTGGGTCTTATTTTCTATGATAGATGCTACTCTGCCTAACTCTTCTGTTTCATCAAAAACAAACTATGTCATAAATAAAATTGTTATACAAGAATGCGAATTATTTATTCTTCCCTTTGAACCATTCAACTCACCTCTGTGACAGACAGCAGAGTGGAGTCAAATGAAGGTTGAGAGACATCATGAATTCAACATAAAAATCACACATTAAGATTGGATATTATAAAATAGAATTATATTAGCATTCTGGTCACTAAACTTTCTTAATTAAATTTTATTTTATTTCACCCTTACATTATAGTAATTGTACAGTAAACACATTCATTGCCTTTCTGTACTAGGGAAAATAAACCCTTATTCTAAAAGCAAGTCAACAATTTAAACTTTCAAAGTCAAATGTATCACTCATATTAAACATGTCATTCTTCTTCCAATTTTCAATTTTCATTTCCAGTTTTCATTTCCTCTTTAAAAGCTTCTATCATCTTCTTAAAGTCATTTTTAAGGTCTATTCCTTCTGCTTCTTCTGCTTTGGGATGTTCAGGTCTTGCTGATGTAGCACCACTAGGTTCTGATGGTGCCATATTAGTCTTTATGCTGTTGACTGTATTTTTGCACTGGCGTTTACCCATCTCTTCCTCCACTCTGTGCAAGTGCTGTCTGTGTCTGAGGGAGCCTCTTTTGGTCTAATGGGAGCTCTTAGTCCAATCTACCCAATTGGAGCAGGGTATGCTTATGTCTCCGGTTCACTGGTGTCACAGTGGCCTGTTTTCTTGGCAAGGGGGCCTGGGAAGTGGCAGCTGGCTGGTCCCTGGGGTTCCAATGGCTTGGAGGAGAGGCCTAGGGACTAGAGACCTGGTCTTCCCAGTCTGGAGATGGAGTCTTACCTGATCCCAATCGTGCAGGGTGGGTTTCTGTCTCTGGATTTCACTGGTGTCACAGGGGGCTGTTTTCTTGGCCTGGAAGCAGGGGAAGGGGCAGCTAGCCAGTTCCTGGGGCTCCAATGGCTTGAAGGATGGGCACAGGATCTAAACGTGTCATTTTTTTACCCAAGCAAAGAAATAAACACGGTCAGTATCTTATTTCCACAGTTCCATGCTCCTGTAGACCACTATAAAATAGTGAATTATGTAAGATCTGCTATATGTTAGTCTCAGCCTTTCATTCTGTTTTCCTTTTATAAAAATGCATCCAATGTATAGTCAACTAAAACCACTTAGACTGACAACACAAATTTGAAGACTAGGAAACAGAGATCCACATTTTAAAATTTAGCCAAGTGCTTTGTATTTTGTTAGAGTCTATTGGTCATGATATACTGGAGAAATGTAAAGACAGTGCCTATATGTAATCAACTACAAAATACAGACTAGAGGCATTGGGAGCTTGGGAGGAAGGTCTTCCTACTGGAAATATATAATGTATCACTGAAACAAAGAAATTGTAACTAGATCTTTGGATATGGTTAAGATTGTGTGAGAAGAAATAATTGAAGTATAGGAATTTCATGAGCTTTGACATAGGCAAACTATTAAATTTGACTGAAGATATCATGAAAGGAATTGCTAAAATACATTTTAAAACTGGGTAATTTGAGTGAACTCAAAAAGTGACAAAACCGTATTAACATTTTAGTTGTAAGAAGCCATTCAACTTTTTGAATAGTATATAAAATGGAGGAAATTAAACGAATATTTTGGCCTAGTATTTTACGCTTTAACCTCTTTTTAATGCTATTCTGATCATTCACAATTACTCACTATCATAATCAAAGGGGAGTCACGATATTGACTTTCAATTATCTCTGTTTAAATAATAAATTTAAAACAGAAATACACATGAAATATAACATACCTTGGAAATTACATTTTAACTGCATTTTCTGGTCCATTTGGGCAAAAATGAAATGACACGTGGGTTGTAAAACCCTGAGGCTATCTACTTTAGTTGCCAATGATGATCGTGGTATGACAATGCAGATCTGCATGCTTATGGTAACTAGAGGATGATAATTCTTGCCTTTAGCTTGAGGCACTGTTTCTTCCCCATGGATAACTGTTGTTACTCTTATTTTCTTAAGAAAAAAATCATAACTGGAAATTATATTATTGCTTTGAAGTATACTAAACAAACACATCAGTATTTATTTTACTGCATTCAGGTTGTTTGTGGAAACTGGGGATGTGGATTTTGAGTGATACAAATAATATCCTTTCTCTGATAGGCGAGGCTATAAACAAAACATAGAGATTGTTCACCATGTGCCAGGACTTTTTATAGATTCATATGTGAAATCTACATGATTTCTCCTTGTGACCACTTCATTGGTTAATTCATGAAGTACTTTAGTTTGAGTATGAAAAGTTACAAACATACTCACGAAGGTTTTAGGTGTTTCTTCCTTTGCATGACACCATTTCAGTCTAAGACATAATGAGACTGACACTGAGGAATGAAACAAAAGACTGGCAAATATAAAGAATGGGAAATTTGCCTGCTTGGGGATTACTGTTGAGAGATATAATATGTAAATATATATGTAGATATAATATATAAAATTTCTCCAGCTCATTTAGGTAGTGTCAGATTACCAGCCTTTATTTTCACATACATTTTTGACTGGACATATCTCTGGAATTAATAAACTCAGTACTTGAAGATTTATTTCATTCTTTCCTTTCAGGTACACTTCTAAAGAAAGTCTTGGGGTCCTTTAGAGTTGAATTAAATACTATTAATTCTACCATAGAATTCTTAGATATATGTTTACAAGGAATTTTCTTTCATTATTCCATATTAGAAATAGAATGTAAAATATAAGTTTTGTTGTCTAATGTATAATTTCCACTACAGAATGTAGACACAGTTTCCAAATCATGGTTCTGCAAACATTTTGAGTAATACATAATTTTGCTGTCCTGAAAATTATGGAATGCCTAGCAGCATCCCTGATCCTTGCTAAAATAAAGAGTATGAATAATTTACAAACATTTCCAAATTGTCAAATATCATATGTTTGAGAATATCTAATTGTCAACAATTATGTGATGAATCATCAGTAAACTTTGCTCCTTAAAGAGAGGCATTTGTGCCACAGTATCCATGAGTCAAAGATTTGACAACATAGAACATGTTCTGCTTAAGAACCTCTTGACTCAGTCAAGTTTTGGGGAAGATATGGGGTCTCATTTGAAGGTTCATCTGGAGAAAGATCCTCCTCTGGGCTCATGTAGCAATTGGAAGCATTCCATTCTATAGAATCGCTCCTGGGGACACTGGAGTGTAATGTAAATATTCTTGCTGTCTATTGGCTGAAGGTCAAATATTATTTTTGATCCATATTGACCTCTCTGACATGCAAGCATTCTTCATGAAATTCTGGAAGTTGATAATGTAATACTGAGAATATACCAGCCTGACAGGAATCACAATCTTTTGTGATCTTATTGGAGTGATACCCCTTTGTTAATGTTAGATTCTATCAATATGAATAAAGTTATTCAATAGAGGTGGACACCTTATGCCATGAATAGCAGATAAGATATACCTGGGGTGGTCATATAAGCTCCTTCCATAACAAATATTTTAGTAAAACATTATAGCTATCTGACTATGTCAATATTACTTGGTTCTTTTTGAAGCAATTACAACTACCTTGCACAGCTGCCCAACACTGAGAAGAATAATGCATATTCTATACAATTAGGATGTATTTATGAAGAACTAACTACCAAGTAAAAGAAATTTGGGGGTGACAAGTTAAATCTAAATTGTTAGAGTAGAGGTAGTCCTACAAGGTGATGGCAAATGGTCATGTTGAAACAGGCTCTACATGTAAATAAGATGAGGAAGGAGAATAAAGTTGAGCAAAAGAAAAACAAAACAAAACAACAACAACAATAAAAAAACAGTTTGTGCTTTCAAGTTAACTACTCCAGTCCGTAGATGTAACCAACCGTCTTATTAAATAAGAAACACAGAGCCAATGTAAAGATAAAAGTCCAAGAGGTCAGAGCTAAGAGCCTTACCCACCTGCTGCCAGCTAGCCCCTTCAGCCAAGAGACCTCTCTAAAAAAAGGAGCTACTTCCTATGTGTTTGTCTTATAAAGACTTCCTGTTCTGCCTTCTCATTGGTTGTAAACCCAACCACATGAACGTCTCGTCAATGCCTGTCTGTAGGTCACTCCAGGTCTTCTATGCTTGGTATTGAGATTAAAGGCGTGTGTCTCCAATGCTGGCTGTATCCTTGAACACACAGAGATCTACCTAGTTCTGCCTACCAAGTGCTGGGATTAAAGGTGTGCACCACCACTGCCCTGGCTTTCGCTATGGCTTGCTAATAGGTCTGACCCCTAGGCAACTTTATTTATTAACATACAAATAAAATCACATTTCAGTACAAATAAAATCTCTTCAGCTAACAGGAAAAAAATAGCTGAGTGGGGCAGCTTGGCTAGATATTGAGTTCAAAGTTGTTTCAGAGAAGTCTCTTCTATTACATTTCCCAAGGTCAAGCCTCTTTTAGCATCACACAGCTCATAGTGAGCAGTACATTGTATTTCATGGCATAGCACAGACATGAACATATACACACCACTTCGGTAATCATTTCATGACTTCCCAATCTATTCTGAGTCCATCCTAGTATAATCTAATCTTCTTCCTGATTACACTATTATATGCCATTTCATTTCAAAAGGGATGGCCAAGATCTACTGAATCATTAAATTGATTTCATGTCCCACTAATTAGTATTGATTGTCTGTTTGGAAAGCACTCACCCACTCCAAGATGCTTATGTTCTCCTCATAAGTAATTATATCCATGGGATCTAGTCAGCATTTGGAGGCCTCATTAGAAACCCTTCCATGCTGCTTTCCTGGGTGTCTAAGCATTACAGCCTCTGCTTACCCTTACTTATTTTCTACAAAATCCATAGTTGAAGCTCTCACGGATGACATTTTTATACCAGAAGTTCAGCAAATAAAAATAATTTATGTCATTTAACTTAGTCCAAAAGTTAATAAAACAGAGAGAGAAAGAAAACACAAGACTCCATTGGGTCAAACATGTTGACATTATTGTGTCATAATCTTAAGTGTTGTTTTACTCAAGACACGGCTAGGATAATTTCTTTCCTACTAAAATGTAATATGCTAGAAGTATACCTCAATATATAGATAATTGCATGTTAGCAAACCCAAGTATCTCCATCAGTTCTGTCAGTGGGTTTTACACTGATCCATCAACCACCTAGGTATTTTGGGTGAGCCCAGCATCTGTGAACAAGTCTAAATTCAGGAAAGTGAGCTGTGGTCTTGGAGGTCAGTTGGTGCTAACTGGCCCATTACATTATGTCCTGGAGAACTTGGCCTCATTAGCACTTTGAATGCTGACCCAATGATCTATGCAAAGAAAGTGAAACAGTTCAGGATTATTAGGACCTTTGGATCAAGTACAAGGTTAGAACTATTTCTTAATGTTAAAGAGTTTTATACAATTGCTTAAATATTACAGCAAAAGTACATACCTCTGCATTTCTGGAAAGCTGATAGGGAAGATAAAAATGGCTGGAGCATATATTACATAGATTAAAATCCTTGGAAGTACTGTTTAAGTTTTAAATCTATGGCTTAGAAATTCAATCCACACACAGTTTTAAAATACTTTGTTCTCAATACAAATCATGTCCATACGGGGTATGAAAAGGATACAATCTCAGTTTCCCAGGGTATTTTCCAGCTGCTATAATCTTTGCACGTTATAAATGAAGACTGTTACGGAAGTTGAGAAACAACCTCAGAAGAGGCAGAGGCACAATCATCATTCCCCTCTTTTTCCAGCTTTGACTCTCATTCACTTTGATTTTCGTTTTCATTTGATATATTTAGTATACATGGCGCATAATGCCATTAAAATTACTAGTTAGTATGCTGATAGTAGCAATTATCCTGCATTTTTTATTTCTAATGTATATATGAATGACAAAGTAATGTTAACCTAATTAATATTTGTAAAGAAATAAGTAGTCCAGTGGATTTACTAGTGCCTTGCAAATTATCACTCTCATTTTTAAAATGATACTTGGTAGCTGTATTTCATCTTGCTATCCCTTGTTTGTAAAAATAATGTTGAATAGATGCCAAAGAGATCTTGTAACAGGTCAGGCTGTGAATTCCAAATATGAGTGACAACTCAGAAGCAAATCTGGATACAAATTGGGGATAGTATCTGGAGGAGGATTTATATATAACATATTAAATATATTTATTTTTTAAAAAATACAAAAATCAATAATAAACAATATAAAATATATCTTGCAGAAGTTATTTCAATAGCTAGAAACTTGGAAGAATTTGAGAGAATAGTGTAGAACGATCAGATACACCCTCATGCAATTTTCTCCAATGTTTATATTTTATATGTATGTTCCATAGACTCAAAGCCAGGAAATTTAACATTAGCAAAATGAAGGAACGTAATTTTATGCTATTACTACATTTCAGTACCTACACCAAAATCAACTCCTTTGCAGCCACAAAAACTTTCCTTTCCTTTAACCTCTCATTATGTTTTAGTTTACAATAAAATAATCATGAGTAGTTCTTGAACATGGAAGTACATAAATACATGCTGTAATTTTCAACCAAAAAACAACATTTGGAAACTTCTAAAATGGAATTTTATTGTATTTGTCCATATTTTTACTGTCTTTAGATTTTCTTCACATTTTGTTTTTAAACTATCTCACATGTTTTCCTTTATGTGACATTTTTGTGACCATTTTTTCCCAAAGGATTTCTCCCAGAGGTAGATGTGAGTGATTTGATTCTTTTTCTCCTACAGAAAGGAATCCCCTTTTTTCTTTTCATAACAAGATCCCTGAATCTAATATCCTTTGTTTAGTTCCCTGCCTGACCATGACCAATAACAACTTGCAATCAACCCTCCTAAATAATAAAAAATAAACATAATATTCCAAACAACAAAAAAACACCCACCTCACCTCTTGGGAATGTGGATGTTTTTTCTAGACTTTTTCCTGTTGTCTAGGGGTAATAACACCTTTAGGGGACCCTGAGAAAATTGACATAATGGTCAAGTCCTTGCAGAGCTAACAGTTGCCCAGGTTTTGTGGGATGGGAAAGTGCAGGACTTATCTAAAGTCATGACTGGAGTAGTCTATGGGGCTGGACCATCTCAGCTAGCTGCCTTGAAGTTGTCCTGAACAGTTTGTAGTCCAAAGCTTATCTTTGGATGGTGTTTGTCAGAATAATGGTGTTGTCATAATCCAGGTGGAGTCATCATAGGGCCCTATCATCCTTTTGGAGACGTCAAAGGTCACTGTTAGGAATGACGGTCATGGTTCATTGCAGAAAACTTAAACATTTTAAATGTTACATGCATCAGATCTTAACGAGGTTAAAGGACCACAGTCTATTAAATACATTTGGGTATACAAGCTTAATTCCTAGTTACCTGATTCAGACTCAAGCTCGAAATCATGTACAGGAAGCTAGATGAAGCCTATTTCTAGAACTAGTTAGTACGCTATATGACCATTAATATCAAGACAGAAAGTTTAATCTTATAAATTAATTCTATATTAATCTTATAAATTTTGATATAATGTGTATACCTTAAGAAAAGTTATAAAGAGTCCAAATAAAATCAAATCAAAGGATTATGAGATTAAAGGGAACAGAATAGCCCCTGAATTTTGGGCTTTCTTCTATCCCACACCAGGTGGCTTTTCTGACATGAGAAAGATTTGGATTTTCCTTTAGCAAGTATACTTGGGTTTAGAGAAGGAGAGAGCCATGCTCCAACTCCAAAGCCAGCTTTAACTTTTAATTGGACTGGGACTACAAAAAGACCATTTGCCTTATATATCTGTAGAGAACAGCAGAATCTAACATTTGGGAATATTTATGAAATTTTATCCTGTTGGAAATGGACAATATAATTAGGCCAATTTACTCTTTTTCTTGGGACATTTTTCAAGATGATTCATCCTTTTCCTTCAGTTGTCTCATTTGCTGGTGGTCTTCAGATTCCTTAGTTGGAAGCCTTTATTCTCTGGGTAGACAAAAAAAAAAAAAAAAAAAAAAAAAAACCTGCCCCAACCCTAACTTTGGTGAGTTTTGTTTTTTGGCAGCTTATATATGATTAAATGAAAGTCATTTGTTGGTCTTATAAGTGAGTTTAGAGTGAATGGCCACACTATTTGAACTATCACCTCTTCTAACCAAGAGACCGCTCCTGTTTGATCTAATCTTCACCAATTTTGATGATATCCAAGCTTTTCTTCCCCAATGGAAACAAAAGCAAAACCTCTGCCCCAATGTAACACATATCCTGGTTTCCATTCTGAGGTCAATACATCTTTAAAATATACAGGCTGACCTAAATTCACAGTTTTTTCTACTATCCAATGTCTCTCTTCAGGTGTCGTTCCTTTATCATGAGCATTTTAAAAAATTAAAGTTAATAAAGCATTGTGTAATCTATATCTAGGGGTTTGTATTACCCCTTTCTTTTTATTAAGCTTATCTTTTAAAGTTTGATTAGACCTTTCTATAACTGCTTGTTCTGTAGGATTCTGTCATATACCTGTAATATGTTTTATGTTATAATATGCACAAAAAAACCTGTTTCATTTTACTAGAAACATATATTGGAGCATTGTCAGTCTTAATTTATAGAGTATTCCCATGTTGGCCACAACTTCTAATAAATGGGGGATTACAGGATCAGCCTTTTCAAAACTCAAAGCAGTAGCCCATTAAAATCCTGAATATGTACCTATGGTACAGTGCACATATTTTAATTTTCTAAACTCTGTAAAGGGAAGCACATCCTCATTTACCAAATTTCATTTCTTTGAATATCTTTTGGGTTACTACTTGAAGATAGTAGAGTTTAGTTATACAAAGAACAAGTAGAACATTTTCTTATAATTTTGCTGGCTTATTACCAAGTAATATATTTTTTTAAATCTTTGCTACTAACATTGTGTTTATTATGAAATTCTGAGGTTTCTAGCACATTTCCTAAGCTCAAGGAAAATTATATAAAACATCTCATCATTAAATTTCTGAAAAATGAAGAAAACATTATCTTTTGTTTGGTATAGTGATATCACAATAAATAAAAATTTAAAGCAATTTTTATTTTTTATTTTTTTCTTTGGAAGAAAATTACATTTATTTTATTTATGTATTGGTTTTTTATTAAGATTTTTTTCATTCATTTTACATACCAACCACAGATCCTTTCTCTTCCCTCCTCCTGCCCTCCTTCAGCCTCCCTCTCCAACCCACGCCCCCCATTCCCTCCTCTGACAAGGTAAGGCCTCCCATGGGGAGTCAGCAGAGCCTGGTACATTCAGTTGAGGCAGGTCCAAGCTCCGCCCCTGCATCAAGGCTGTGTGAGGTGTCCTTCCATAGGTAGTGGCTTCCAAAAAGCCAGCTCATGCACCAGGAATGGATCCTGATCCTACTGCCAGGGGGCTCCTTAAGCAGATCAAGCTACACAACTGTCTTACTTATGCAGAGGGCCTAATCCACTCCCATGGAGGCTCCACAGCTGTTGGTCTAAAGTTCATGAGTTCCCACTAGTTTGGTTTGGTTGTCTCTGTAGGTTTCCCCATCAAGATCTTGATGTCCCTTGCTAATAGAATCCCTCTTATCTCTCCTTAACACACAACAAAATTTACCTCTGTAATTCTCTTTATGTGTACTGTTCTTCAGTATTTTATTTACATTGTCTAGTCAACAATAACACAATCAATAACCATATTATTCTAAATTTACAAAACTAAGACTCGCTGCACCCAGTGAACACTGGATTTTTATCTTCCTTGCCTGGCAACCATGCCCACACTGAGGGATTCTCCATGAAAAATCTTTTTTGAACAAATGCATACTGATATCACATCACACTGAAATTAGCATTGAACACTTAAATTGGGTTTTGTATATTTACTAAGTAGAGGTAGTTTACTTGTTAGGATCACAAGCACGGCCCCTTGGCCTTGCCCAGTGGTTCTCAACATCATATGCATCAAAAATGCAGAGAAAGTGGCTTAAAACCCGTATTTCTGGGACCCTTACCCAAAGTATCTGGCTTACTTAGTTTAAGACAGGGATCAGAATACAGCATTTCTCAGTAACTTTATAAATGCTGCTTCTGCTAGTGTGCTTAGTGGCACACTCTGGAGGACTCACACCTGGTACAGGAGGCCCAATTGTCCTGTTCTTTGTTTATTTCCCACATACTCCCATTCCCTCTCTTTCATTTCCTCTCCTATCTCCAAACAGCTATTTCCTCTGGAATTCACATGATCTTTCTTTACAAAACCAACCCACTAACTCCATTTAGTGTTGCCTGTCTATGCCTGTGTGTAGAGCCATCTGCAGGAGGATGGACAGCCTCTCAGGGGCTGCATCCTGAATTAAAGTGGATTCTCCTCCCCCCAGTAGTCATTTTGACAATTTTTCCTCAACTAGGAGGAGCGAGTTCAAGAACTCTTCCTCGTACAAACTGGGATTCTGTTTGGCTTCATCTAGTACAGGTCACATGCAAGTATTTACAGCTGCTGTGAATTCATGTGTACAATGATGTTTTCTTATTTAGCAAATATTGTTTTGTTTCACTGCAGATCCCAATTATCACTGGCTCTTAAACACTTTCTACCCCTCTTCTGTGATGAACTGCAAACTTTGGAGGCAGGGAAATGATATAGGTAACCTATTTAGGACTGAGTACTCAAGAGCCTTATTCTTTGTGGGTTGACCAGTTGTTGGACTCTATTAATGCTATTGCTACAGAAGAAAGCCTCTCTGATGAGGGCTGAATTATGCACCAATCTGGTGGTGTGAAGAAGGGACTCAAGATAAGAATCTTTAAAAAACTGTAGGAGTAAGGGATTCCTTAGCCCAAACAGTTTGTAATTAATTTAACCTCTGTATATTTATTTGGGACCAAGTGGCTTTGAGACACATGAAAACTCCAGCAACACCTATCAAAGCAGCATCATAAGTATGAGATCCAATATCATCTATATTTTGGATCCATTCATCTATGGGTATTGATTTGCCTTTAAAGGCCTAATCACCATTTTGCTTCTGAATTAGCATTTTGAAAAGCCAAAGATTCAATTAATATTTGTCAGACTTCTGGATCTGATATTCTATTTACAGCTGAAGTAAATCTTTGTAAAAAAATCAGTGAAGACTTCTTTGGGGCCTTGTGTAGTTTTAGTAAATGATTCAGTCTTCTTTCCTGATTCTTTAACCTTGCCCCAAGCATTCAAAGCTGCTATATGAAATAAGAGCCAAGGTATAATCATCAAATATAATCTGCTTTGCAAATCAGCATACTGGCCTTCTCTGAGAAGCTGTTCTTGGGAAATTTCAATACCTCTAGCCACACTTTGCTGTTCTATGACTCTAGCTTCCTCTCTCCACCATGTTTTCCATTTTTAACCGAGGACCAGCTTCCAATACTGCTATAGGTAGATCTTTCCAGTCTTGAGGAATAATTCTGTTCCAAGTTGCCTAGGAATTTAACATCTGATTCATAAAAGTTGAATGTAGACCATATGAAAGAATTGCTTCCTTAAATATCTTCAAATCTAATATTTCTACAGGATCCCAATTAACTTCTGAATAGCCTTGGAGGTACACACCATCAGGTGGTCACTCTTAAATGATAACTGGATAAACTAAGTTTGGTTTTCTAATAACCTCGGGATGCTCCTCTTCAGTCTCATAGTGTAATTGTGTGGTTCAGCTCTAAATTCCACTGTCTGTCAATATTTTTCTTATTTTTTTAGTAGGTCTTTCTAAGGATTGTATCTTATCAGTCATTTTTTTTGTACTTGGCACCAATATCAAACAACTTTTTAAGGATAAAACATGAATTACCAAATTGATGGTAATTATAATCAATATTATATCAATCCCAGATAAGTTGATTATCCCTTCATTTATTTTTCTCATTTCAAACCATCCATTGTGGAGCTGTACAGAGACCTAACTAACTCCCTGCATTGTAATACTGTTCCCCATTCTTTTTTTTTCATTTTTATTTTTTTTCAGTTGTGAAAACAAATGCATTTATTTGGCACTTATTAAAAATTTTGAAAATGCACTTCTAAAAATCTTTTTTCAGTGAATTATTATGTTGTATATAGCTTCTTCTTTTTTTGAATTTATTTTATTTTATTTTACAATATAATTCAATTTTACATATCAGCCATAGATCCCCCCATTCTCCCCCTTCCCGCCCCGCCTCCTCCCCCCAGCCCACCTCCCATTTCCATCTCCTCCAGAGCAAAGACTCCCCCGAGGATTGAGATCAACCTGGTGGACTCAGTCCAGGCAGGTCTAGTCCCCTCCTCCCAGGCTGAGCCAAACATCTCTGTTAAGCCCCAGGTTTCAAACAGCCAGTTCATGCACTGAGCACAGGACCTGGTCCAACTGCCTGGATGCCTCCCAAACAGATCAGGCCAATCAACTGTCTCACCCATTCAGAGGGCCTGATCAAGTTGGGGGCCCCTCAGCCATTGGTTCACAGTTCATGTGTTTCCATTCGTTTGGCCACTTGTCCCTGTATTCCATCCATCCCTGATCCCAACAACTCTTGCTCACATAAACCCTCCTCCTTCTTGCCAATTGGACTTCTGGAGCTCCACCCAGGGCCTGACCTTGGATATCTGCATCCAGTTCCCTCAGTCACTGGATGGGGTTTCTAGGCTCAATCATACCACAAGGGCACTTGCTCAGCTATGTTCATATCAGCATTATTTGTAATAGCCAGAACCTGGAAACAACTGAAAGGACCAAGCAGATGCCACAACAGGCTGCTCAGTCTTCTCTCAGAGATCAGGCCTCAATTTCAGTTTCCTGAGACTGAGCAAGCAGTCTCTGGCAGGGCCGTGAACAAAAGACATAGATAGTCCTTGCAGTAGCTCCCTTTCTGCACATAAAGTTCAGCCAGATGTTTACTATTTGGGGCCCCTCACCAACTTAGAGTTATGTGCATGAGTCAAGGACAGAGCCTGGACCACTGAGCCAGCCCCCACAGTCAGTACGTGCTTGGCCAGCCAGCCCCCATGGCAGCTCAAGGACAAAGCCTGGGACTTGTGCTGGACTGCCCCCAAAGTGATAATTGTATTCCTAAGTGTAGATAAGAATTTAGACCCCTTCTTCCCAGGTGGCTTTATCAGCTACAGAAACTTAAGGAAACACAGAGTCAGGATATTCAACCATCTGGTAGAGGCTAAGTGGTCATAAAACATCCCAAACTTCACGGATCCCGGAGATGGGTTGTAAAACTCCTGACAGGGCAAACAGATAAGCTAAAATACGACCGAGTCCAGGCCCGGGAAAAACTGGACCAATCAAGGATGGACCCGTACTAACCCCCTCCCCTCTAAGAAATTTGATGGGTTTTGCCTATAAAAACTAACTTCCCCAAGAAAGGTCAAGCTCCTCCCGGCCTCACTGCTTGGGATCAAGCTTCCCTGACCATGGCTTGTAAGAACAATAAACCTTGCTTTTGCATTCTGTACCTAAAGTCTCCGGTGGCTTCTTTGGGGACGTGATCTGGGCATAACACAACCTAGATGCCCTTCAACCGAAGAATGGATAAATAAACTGTGGTACATATACACAATGGAATACTACTCAGCAGAGAAAAACAATGACATCATGAGGTTTGCAGGCAAATGGATGGATCTAGAAAAAATCCTCCTGAGTGAGGTAACCCAGACTCAGAAAGACAAACACGGTATGTACCCACTCATAGGAGAATACTAGTTGTGGAACAAGGATGACTGGACGGTTACTCACAACACCAGGGAGGCTACCTCGAAAACAGGACCCCAAGAAAGACACGGGTATCGCCCAATAATGGAGAAATGGATGAGATCTACATGAACAGTCTGGATGTGAGTTGGGGTAATGAGGGGCGAGGGGTGAGGGAAAGAGAACTTGGGGGAGCGGGAGATCCCAACTGGATCAAGAACAGAGAGGGAACACAAGGAATGTTCATGGTAAATGAAGACCACATGAGAATAGGAAGAAGCAAAGTGCTAGAGAGGCCCACAGAAATCCACAAAGATGCCCCCACAATAGACTGCTGGCAATAGTTGAGAAATATCCCGAACTGATCTCCTCTGGTGATAGGATGGCCAAATACCCTAATTGTCGTGCTGTTCCCCATTCTTAATGTAGAGAACACTTTTTTAAAACTAGTTTCCCATCTTAAGAATTCCCAGGTGTCTCACCACATCTGCTGACAATGACAGTGAGGTGTGAGGCTGGCTGTCACTGTGCAGCACAGCTGGGCAGAGAACATGGGTGGTGCATGGTCTTGCTGAGGGCAGCTGTAGCTGCTTGCATATAGCTGGGGGCTGAGAACGTGGCAGTGGCAGCGATAGTAAAAGACCAAGCAGATGTCTAGGTGGCTGACCTGATGTGGCAGCGCACTCAGGAGCGGGTCCAGGAGAAGCCCGCAACCCACAGGGAGAGGAAGCCAGCTGCCTGAAAAGCAAACACAGGGGGACATGTGGCAGAAGCGCATGTGGCAGGAAGTGAGGGCACAGAGATGCCTGAAGGACAGAGCCACTACGGTGGCATTCGGGGCCCAGCTGCCTGTGGAGTTTGGAGATGAGAAAGGGAAGCAGGTGGAGGCTGTTGTAGAAAGGCTGCAATGGGAAAACCCCAGACTCATGCAGCGAGTCTAAGGGGAGGGAGGAAAAGCCAGCCGCAGCGGTAGCTCAGATGGCTGAAGAGCCAGTGGCAAGTGCCTACCTCATAATCTGTTGCCCTAAGTTGGATGCCACAAGAGGCATTTATCAGTTATTCTTTATCAATAAAAACTTGGGAGTCAGATGTCAGGATAAGAACTTGAATGATCAGAGAAGTGGCAGAGAAGTCACCAGTGACCTCCTCTCTCTCATTCCTCGATCCAAAAGGGGCCAAAACTCTCTCTAAACCCAACCTTACTACATCCTGTGTCTCTCTATCTGTCCTCGGTCCTCCAAAACTTCTATGGCTAATTTCAGTCAGCTAATAGTCTAGCTCTGCCCTCGCATTCAAAGCAAACTTTGTCAGTCTTGAGAGCATCGGAATGTGATCAATATATTCCACAACAGTTGGGATTATATGATTGAATGCTGAATGTGTGTAACTATGATGTATGTATGTCTCTGTCTGTATGTGCATGTGTGCATGTGTCTACATGTGTATCTGTGTATCCATGTGTGTCTCTGTGTGTGTCTGTGTATGTGCCTGTTTGTGTATGTGTGTGTGTTTCTTTGCCTGTGTTTGTGTGTGTGCCTAAATGTGTGTATGTGTATTGTGTTTTTATGTTTTTCTATATGCTTGCATGTGTGTGTGTGCCTCTGTGTGTGTGTGTGTGTATGCATGTGTGCATGTGTGTCTGTGTGTCTGTGTTTGTGGCTCTGTGTATGCTTGTGTGTATTTCTCTGTCTGTAACACAAATCTTAAATGTTCTTATTAATAAAAAATCTGGGGCCAGATATTAGAGTAAATTCTGAAGATTAGAGAAACAGAACAAGGCACAGCCAACCTCACCTCGCCAACTCCTCAGCTGATCTTGTTTCCCCAGACTGATAGCCTCTGTGTCCTCACCCAAATGAATCTCAGCTGAACTGTTCAAAAAGCCTCTAGTTCCTGGTCCTCATGCCTTATATACTTTTCAGCTTCCTGCCATCACTTCCTGGGATTAAAGGTGTGTGTCCTTCCCAAGCAAAGGCATGAGATCTCAAGTGCTGGGATTAAAGGCATATGCCGCCATGCCTGGCTCTGTTCCCAGTGCAGCCTTGAACTCACAGAGATCCAGATGGACCTCTGCCTCCCGTGTGATAGGATTAAAGGAGTGTGCCACCGCTGTCTAGCCTCTAATCTAGTGGCTGTTTTGTTCTCTGATCCCCAGATAAATTTTGTTTGTTAGAATACAAATAAAACATCACCACATTTGTCTGTTTTTGTGTAAGTCTGACTGAGTGTATGTTATGTGCCCATGTGTTTGCAGATGCATTTTCTCATGGAGGCCAGAAGACAGTATTCTGCTTCCATCATTTTCTACCTTATTTCTTTTGAGACATGGTCTCTTAGTAAGCCTGGAGCTAGGGTGGCTGGCCAGCAAACCTGAACAATTACCAATTCTCCTTTCTTCACTTCCACCCAAACCATCTTTTCGGGCATGAATGTCTACACCTGGCCTTTAACATAAATACAGATCCATACCTAGAACAGCACAGCAAACACTCTTAGGCACTAAGTCTTCTGCAGTCCTTAAATTGGATATCTTTTCATTATTTTAACTTTAAGTTAGCAGATGCTTTCATCTTGTTTAACACATTTATCGATGTTTTTATTTGGTTTTAGTTATTGTAATTTTTAATCTACTGTTTCAGTGTGTTTATACCTTATACTTTCTTGTTGCTTGGATGAAATCTTCTATGTTCAAGGTGTTTAAATCATGTGAACATTCATAATTTCTCTTTGAAGCCTTTCTGTATTGGTTGCTTTAAAATCTTTGTCATTTTGGAGCTGGCCTCGTTTCTCATTCTTGCTCATATCTTATTGTCTCTATATAAGTACATCTCAACTGTATTCTGGATATTTGAAGTATTAAGTTGTTAGACTATAGATATTGTTTAGGTCTTTTTTAGAAGGCCTCCTTTGGCACCGTGCCAGCAGAGACAAGTAGCCCACTGTCTGTTACGGAGAAAGGCCTCACTCCTTATGAGGTAGCACTGACACCTTGGGAGCCTGCACTACACTGCCACTAGGAAAGAGGAAGTACTCCAGCTTCCAGCAGTTTCCCCCAAGGGCATCTTGGGGTGGGGCAGGTCTGTTGGGGATGCACATTATTGATAACTGTGCTCTGATTCTATGTGTTCAGCATTTCTGAGCTTGGGGCACAGCCTTTCACTGTGGTGTTTGTCTTGAATATGACTGTTATTGTCCTGAAATTTCCGTTATGAAAATATCATCATTTTTTTTTTTGGTCCTGTCCCTTCAGTAAAGAGAATGTGTTTCTTAATAGCTCCAGTTTGTTTGTCCACCTTGATGTTTCCGTGTTCTGGCTTCTTCAGTTCCCAGTCTTGGGCAAAGTAAACAAAAGGAAAACCCTTTGCTATTCCTTGGGTCTGGAGGTTCCTAGTTGTTTTTATGTCTTCTCTATTTTGTAATGTTTTCTTTTGTCTGATTTAAACATGTTCATTAAGAGATTTTAGCTGTGCTTATTGGTATTGTTAAGGAGAGATGAGTTTACTATGCACATATTCAGAGTAGAAATCTCTACCCTGGCCAGTTTTGAAAGAATAATGCACTTCCAATAAATGTTCTTTTAATATTGTTAAATTCTTCATTGTAAAAGAGTATTTCATGGATGTAATTTCATACATTTGTTTAGTTGTTACACAGATGTAGGATGAAATTTAAGCATTTCTGAGCTAGTTCAGTATTTAGTACTTCAGCACCTCTTCAAGACTAATGACCTCACTTGTTTCTGCTGCTGCAACATTAGTGCTCAGGGGCTTCTGATCCCTTTATGTTACCTTTATCACTCTTAGCCATCAGGATGATGAAATAGCATACAGAAGCTTGCTTCTCAAGTCCTGGAGGTAAAATACTAGCTCTATATTGTCCACAGCTTATAGTTGATAACAAATGCACAATGTGAATATTGTTCAATTAAATGACACAAAATGAACATTAGAAATCCCACTGTGTAGAAGATATGCTTATAAATACTAAACTTACATGTTTGTGACAATACCCTTCCAAATATTATAATACAAATTCTGAATAATATAACTGATATCCATAAGTTTTATGATTATCCTCTCTACTCATGATTTTGGGGACAGTTCTTCATTAAGCAAAAGTATTGAACATACAATATGTAGGGGTTAGAGTTTATTCTTTCATTTATTTCAACAATTATCAAATATTAAGTAATGATTATTTGAAAGTTCTTGGGGATACAATGTTAGTAAAACACTTTATGGGCCCTCCAAGCTTCAAGACTTTGAACTTCATTCAGAGAGACAAAGACAATATTTATGAGAGCATGTCAAATATGTCCCAGAAAAAGATATAAGGACAGCCATCTATAATCTCAGTTTGACATTACCTCAAGACTTTTCCTAGAATCATTTATTCCTTTATCACCCCCAGCTCATTTTCTTTGAAACTCCTATCCATATGCCAAGTGTCAAGAGAAAGGTAAGTTTTCACTGAAGATAAACTTTTTGACAAGTAATTAATCAAATTATTTTCTCAAAGTTTCATATTTCAAAATTGTCTACTTAAAACCATCTTTGAAAAATATTTCCATTTTCAATAAATTGCTAATTGTTCAGCCAAGCATTTTTTATAATCAGTTTACAAAATAAATGCTATAAAGATCTGAGGGTCTCTGACTCATCTCAGTAGGCACCTACAGATATAGGAGTGGGCCTGGAAGTCTTCCCAGTCTTAATTTCCACTGGGCATTTGGGCTGTCACCATATGATCCTAGTGAATAGCAACCTTGGCTTCAGAAACTTGTTCCAGCATCAACTTTGTCATGTCTCACTTGCATGACTTTGAATTTAACCTCTTTAATCACTTTCTCTTATCTCTCTAAATGACTTTGTGGAGAATATTAATTCTAGTGAAACAGTAAAATTGTTTATTTTATTGCCCTTATGGTGTCTGCCACACTCCATCTGAAAGCAATAGACAAAAGCAACTCCTAGAAAGGAAGGGGTGTAAGGGCTAAATGGTAGGAGATATTCTCATATTAGATCATAAATAAGAATATTGATAATATAAAACAAGGGCACTATTATGTAACTAGTAGAGTCATATGGCTTCATAGAGTGAATAAATGGAGTCTGGCACAGGGCTTAAACCTAGCAACATACCACCCTTTTTGAGTGTGTTCCAGTAGCAACTGATGACTGAAGTGCAGATCCTTGAAAGTGTGAGACTTAGAGTTAGACCACAGCATGGATCTTCAGTATCACTGTGATAATTTTACTTGAAAGTTTATATAACTTATAGTATTTATGTAGCTCTACTTCCAATGGGCTGTGGATTATGTTCATTATTTCCCATTCTTTCTCTTCCCAGTTTAAAACAATGCTCATGGTGATGAGACAATTAAAACACAAAGATTACATTTTACAATAATGTCTTTTTTTCAAATATTCATTTGTCTCTAACACAAATTGAAATCATCCTAACTTATTCCAATAAGGACACATGTCTGCCTGAGTACCAACAATAGCATTAGTTTTGGTACTATACACATACAGACATTTAGGTTAGTGACAAATCTGTGATATTCTAGGTAAAGTGAGATGAAATTCATTTAAAAGCTCCCAACATGATAAAGAAGTTCATGAAATACACAAGATATACAGCAACGGATAAAAAGAAAAATTTTACCAAGCTGTCTCATAATTTCTGTCATTTATTAGAACAAGCATGGGTAAAAATCAGCTCTGAAAATGTTTACATATGGCACAACTTTCTAATACACAATAACATTCTATTTAGAGTTTGATATTTCATGTCATTAGCATTCTTTGGAAATCTGAGATTAAAAAAAAAAGACTCCGGTGTCACCATCTTCAAACACTGTATAAGACTGTTATATTAGAAAGTTTCAGTAATATTATGATATAACTCCATTTCCCAAAGCCAGTATAAATAACCAATTACACTGTGTCCAAATGGGCTCAATAGACTTATTGAAGTGCTATGAGAAGACAAATTCAGTATTACCATTAGAAGCACTCCTATACATAGTTCTTAAGCATATTTACTCTGTCCTTTCTCAACCTAGCTGCTGCAGGATATTCTTCTGAACAGAAATCCCTTTTCACTTTCCCAACACTCACATTTTGCCTGGTGCTTTTGCTCTATTTCTTTAGAAGGCGAAGTACGTCATGTGAAAATTATCCCTTATTTAAGTACTTAAACAAATAAAGCTACAAAAATGATTCATTTTATAATCTTGACATTTCTGGCCAGAGCCAGGAAGCTAAGAGTAGACAGTGCCATGATGTTGAAGAGTGATTAGCAATTAGGATCATTTTAACTGAAAGAAAATCACAGTTACAGTATCCTGTTTCTCTAAAAGAGTTCCTCCATTAAAAGAGTGGATAGTGACATTGGCTAGTAAGAGTCATTAAAAGAAACTTAATACATAGTGCAAATAGAAAGATACTGCCAGAAATAAAACTGTTCCTAAGAGCCCTGCCACTGTAGTTAGCAATGAAGAACAGTGGCATTTTGCACAGTAAATCAAATTTACTGTGATGTTGGAATGGAGAGATTTTTCTCAAACATGTTCTACCTCCTCCCCAAACACCTAATTGGTCACTGGAAATTACTGATCCAACATTTCTGGCAGAGATGGAAAATGCATTTTAGAAATATTTTTATATTATAAATATCAAGTGCTACCACATCATTTAGAAACTGTACTTTCTCAAACTTAATGAAGCTCATTATTCCTTCCAAACATGCTAGTTACAGACTAGCACAATAGAAAAATTCCTGCTTATAAGCCATTCACTGAGCTACAGTACAGAGTATATTTCATGAATCAAGTCCAAGTAACCCCTTTAGAGGCTCACATAGAAGTTATAGTAAAAAAGACTACACCCCTGGATCAGTTAGTCTTATCTTAGTTAAATATATATTGAGAGAAAGAAGATCCTTATAACATCTTAGGATCTGGACTTGGAATCAATTTATGTTGAGAACAAAAATGTGTCTTTTACGAATATTTATAGGAGAGGATTTCAGATTATGTGCTCAGCACTGAATGGTACATTTTATTCTTATTAATGTTTCATAAACATTTGTATGAAAAACAATATGCTTTCCTCTGCTTCTAAGTATTAAGTAGAATTATTGCAGCATCTGCTTCCAATGGTTGAGTGCACAAGCTTTCCATGCCTCATCGTAAATTCCACAATGCATTAAGATGTCATTAAATGTACCTCCTGTGATTGTCTCCTAATTTACATTCTTTGTAAATCATCAGGTAAAATTCAAGTGAACTGGGAATAATCTGCCCTGCTTTCCCTTCTGCCACAAACCAAATGTCATCCATATTCTTCACTTCGTTTTCAGTCTCCTCCAATGCTCCTTGGCTATGCTTTTCCAGGGAACATGTAAAAATGTACACAGTCATCAATGATTCTTAGATGGCCACAGTAATAGCATAGCATACACAGAAAGTTAGAAAGTTGGCTAGAACATTATAGACAAGATAGAAATCTTGTCAAACTCACATCTCAGCTGTAAAGCAAGGGTGCCCCTCCAAGACCCAGCAAGTAAAAGACTGAAAGAAAGATGTAGGTTAAAGCATCCCTTTGCCCTCATTCCCATCTTTAATGCCCTCACTATGTGGTTCCCCAAGTCACAAATTCTCAGTATGAGACAGGACTGGTTCAGTTCTCACCCAGTACAGGATTCCCACAGGTCACTGTTCCTCTGTTGCCTGAGCACTTCTAATAAAGGGAGTCTAAAGATTTGTAAGACTATCCATCAAGCTTATCCTGTATATAAACTCACTTCCCCCTCTCACTCTTGTTTTCCAGAGAGGAATAGTGACTTTTCTTCTCTCTTGGACTCATTTTCTCATTTTGATTGCCACTGTTTGGTCAAAGACAGTGCTATTGAGCTGTTATAACATTCCTCTGATTTTTGTTGTCTTTGTCATTTACCTTGGAAAGAGCAATTGCTCAATGTAACATGGCTACCTGCCTGTATTAGTTAGGGTTTCTATTGCTGTGAAGAAACATCATGGCCATGGAAACTCTTATAAAGGAAAACATTTAACTGTGGCTGACTTCCTGTTCAGAGATTTAGTATATTATCATCATGATAGGAAGCATGGTGTCACACAAGCAGATATGGTGCTAGAGAATATCAACAGAAAAAGATAACGATACAGTATGGTGATATTTTTTGTATTAAAATGTTATTTGTATGTTAATAAATAAAGTTGCCCAGGGGTCAGAGCTATTAGCAAGCCATAGGAAAGCCAGGCGGTGGTGGCGTATGCTTGTAATCCCAGCACTTGGTAGGCAGAGCTAGGTAAATCTCTATGTGTTCAGGGATACAGCCAGCATTGGATACACATGCCTTTAATCTCAATACCAACCACAGAAGACCTGGAGGTCTGTACAGACAGGCAGTGACGAGGCAGTCATGTGGTTGGGTTTACAACCAATGAGAAGGCAGAACAGAAAGTCTATATAAAGACTTTAACACAGGAAGTAGCTCTCTTTTGGAGAGGTAGGACCACCGCAGGAGGAAGGGTAAGGTTTTTGCTCTTAGCTCAGACCTCTTGGATTTCTTCTTTGCATTTGTTCTGTGTTTCTTATTTAATAAGACGGTTGGTTACATCTACAATACAGGACCTGACTTGAGCTTCTGAAACCCCAAAACCCACACCCAGTGACATGCTTCCTCCACATCTACAAATCCACATCTACTCCAACAAGGCCATACCTCTTAATCCCTGTTAAGTTGCTTCACTCCCTGATGACCAACCATTCAAGGAAATGAGCCCATGGGGGCCATTCCTATCCAAACCGCCACACTGCCTAAGTGAAAATTATGAGGATACTGTTATCAAAGTTAACAAGGAAGAGAATCTTTTGTGGAGAGATATACATCAACATCCCTACCACAATTTTTAAGAGTTCTTGTCAATGGCTTCTTGTTGAGGCTGTTTCTTTTCTTTTTTCTTTCTTTTTCTTTCTTTTTTTTCTTTGCCACTGGGAGTGTGATTATGCTTCAATGACTATATGGGCATCACAATTTTGGACTTTTTTTTCTCGTTTTTTTTAAGGGATCACAAGGGGGATGGACTCAGGAGTACTGGGAAATGAGTGTGATCAGGGTGCATTATGTGAAATTTCTAAATAATCAATAAAAAATTTTATGTTGGAAAAAAGAAAGAAAATCTTT
>CABHPH010081972.1:0-12665 GCA_902168325.1 Peromyscus nudipes | reverse complement strand
TCACTTCCTGGGATTAAAGGCTCTTGTTACCATGCCTGGCTGTTTCCAGTGTGGTCTTGAACTCACAGAGATCCAGGCGGATCTCTGCCTTTGGAATGCTAGGATTAAAGGCGTATGTGCCACCATTTTCTGGCCTCTATATCTAGTGGCTGTTCTGTTCTCTGACCCCAGATAAGTTTATTAGGTGCATAATATTTTGGGGAACACAATATCACCACAGAAAGTCTCTACTGTGCTTGTATCTTAGAGTTTTATTGCTCTGAAGACACACAGTGGCCACAGCACCTCTCATAAAGGAGAAAATTTAATTGGGGCTGGCTTACAGTTCAGAGGTTTAGTCCAGTATTGTCATGGTGGGAGCATGACAGCATTCAGGCAGACATGGTACATGATACTGGAGAGATAGCTGAGAGTTCTACATCCTGACCGGCAAGCAGCAGGAAGAGAGAGCCACCAGGCCTGGCTTGGGCTTCTGAAACCCCAAACCCACTCCCAATGACACAGTTCCTCCAACAAGGCCACACCCCCAATAGTGCCATTCCTTATGAGCCTATGGGGGCCATTTCATTGAAACCTCCACAGCTTGAGTCTTGAAATGCACTCCCTACTTTTTTCTGTCATAGTTTCAGAGTATCAGGTCTTATGTTGAGGTCCTTGATCTGTTTGGAGTTGACTTTTGTGCAATGTAGGAAGTAAGGATTCATGTCATTCTTCTACATGTAGATAACCAGTTTCCCTGTCACCATTTGTTAAAGATGCTACCTCTTTTCCAGTGTATATTTTTGGCATATTTGCTAAAAATCAGATGGCCATAGTAGCATTGGTCTTCTATATTACTGTCTCTTTCTGTGCCAATACCATGCCTTTTTTTTAATTACTAGAGGTCTATGGTATAACTTGAAAGCAATTGTGGAGTTATTTACAGCAGTATTCTTTTTGTTTGGCTATATAGGGTCATTTGTGCTTTCATATTAATTTTTAGAATGTTGCTGGAATTCTCCCCCTACACACACTGATTATGTTGAATCTGTAGATTGCTTTTGGGGTGGATAGCCATTTTCACAATATTGATTCTTCTAGTCCATGAGCTTGGTAAGTTTTTCTGTTGATGTAAAAACCAGAGTTCTCATCTTTTCTTTCTTTTTTTTTTGTTTTTTTTTTTTTTTTTGTTTTTTTTTTGTTTTTTGAGACAGGGTTTCTCTATGTAACAGTCCTGGCTGTCCTGAAACTCACTCTGTAGACCAGGCTGGCCTCGAACTCACCGAGATCCTCCTGTCTCTGCCTCTCGAGTGCTGGGATTAAAGGCGTGTGCCACCAGTGTCAGCTCACAGTTCTCATCTTAAAGAGAATAAGACATAGTTTATTCGGAAGCCAATATGTGTAACTGGAAGTTTTCCTGTGTCCCACCTGGTCCCCAGCTGCTCAGACCCAAGTAAACACTCAGAGGTTTATATTAATTAAAACTGCTAGGCCATTTGTTCAGGCCTACCACTGACTAGCTCTTACAATTAAACTCAGCCCATTTCTGTTAATCTGTATGTCGCCACGTTTTCCATGGCTTTACCTGTGTGCCATTACATGCTGCTCCCAGGATGGTGGGCTGGTGTCTCCTCACTCAGCCTTCCTTTTCCAGAATTCTCCTCATCTGCTTGTCCCACCTATACTTCCTGCCTGACTACTGGCCAATCAGCATTTTATTTATCAGCCAATCAGAGCAACACATTCACAGCATACAAAACATCCCACAGCAAATATGAGTGACCATGGCCTGGGAACACATGTTCAGGTCACCCCAGATTCCATGTTCCAATGTGGAAGCAGTTTCACGCAGTTCTTACAGTTTTACAGAACAAAGAAAGTCGTAAGTCAAGGCAACTTTAAAATACATTGATGGATACACCAGAGAGGCAGGTACAAAAGAGAGAGATGAGGAGCTATGTTTTAGGCCTAAGATGTTAACTAATGACATTCTTAGCTCTTAGAGTGGTAGAAGCTACTGTTCTGCTAAGTTAATAGCTTTGAAGAGGTTTTTAATTATTATCACAAGATGTTAGTTCTAAATTAATAGCTTCTAAGAGGTTTTGATTTATTATCATGCAATGTTAGTTCAGATACAGAGTGGGACAAGGAATGGCTGTTCCAGAAGGCTAAAACTAGCCCAGGATAAAGTAATTAGCCTCTGAATCTACAAAACTCCAGGCTCTCCACAGTACCTAAATTCAACCTGTCTGTCGGTTTCTGTGGACACAGACTCCTGCAGGAGTTTTTTGTTCACAGCCAGACATTGCTTCTTTTCAGGAATTTTCATTCACATTTCCATCCTCAATTTCATTCTTCAGAATTTTGAAGTTTTGATTATGAAGATTCTCCAAGGTTTATTCCAAGTTTGTTTTGCTGTTATGAATGATATTGTTCCCTTGGTTTCATTCTTTAGTATGCTTGTCATTGTTGTATAAGAAAGCTACAATTTTTGTATGTTGATTTTGCATCCTGACACTTTGCTGAAAGCGTTTAACAGTTTGAAGAGTTTTCTGGTTGAGTCTTCGAGATCTCTTAGAGAATCATAATAGGAACAACTACAGACACTGATTAGTAACCTTTTTATTTGTTTTTCTTGTCTTATTGCTCAAGCTAATCCAGTACTACACTAAGAGTGGACGAAGTAGACACCGTTGTCTAATTTCTGATTTGTGTGTGTGTGTGTGTGTGTGTGTGTGTGTGTGTGTGTGTGTGTAAATTCTTTAGAGTTTTCCTCATTTAATACAGTGTTGGCTATAGGTTTATATTATAAAACCTTTATTATGTTGAGATATAACCCTTCTATTCTGAGATTCTCATAGCCTTGCATTCATTTTTCCTAGGTTTAACTCTCTATTCGTCATGTATTTCAGGTTTAAGGTGGATCTTCATGTCTTATTTGTGATATGCACAGTCTTCCTCGGTCTGATTCTATGTTTTTAAGTCAGCTGACAGTTTCTTGCTCTGGCTTTTTTCTTTTTGTTTGGTAATTTAAAATTATAGATTCATATTTCATGGGATTTTTCTTTTGTTGATTTCTGTGGCTTGATTTCAGGATGTGTTTCTCAGGAAAACATTTGTTTCCTTCTTTGCACAATGTTTGGCCCAAGGCTTTGTGCCTGTTCATTGTGGGACATGGATCACTAAAACCCAGGCTTGTATCTAGTAGAAACCAGCAGTGGCCACAAGAAAGATGCAATGGTTAGTACTCAGATATCCACCCCGTAGACTTTTAGCCCTTCCTCCTTTTGGGCCTCTATAGAATTTCTTTATCTCTTATTGGTTTGGCCATCCATTCTTTAACATCACATTTGGCTAGTATTAAGAAGTGCCTGCCTGTTCTTTGTCATCCCATGAACGTTATTTAAGAGAGCTTGTGTGGGAATTCTAGTTGGTGAAGACAACAAATACAACTATACATTAACCAAGAAAATCCAAGCTGCTGTCCTTAAGGAAGAGTCTGAGACTGGAGGTCTCAAATCCATCTGGGGAGTAACCCAGTTCTCCCTAGCATTTGGATAGGTAAGAGATCATGACCTCATAATCCTGTGGGTTTAATCAAATGTTATCTACATTTTTATCTATTTCTTGTGGGAAATTTTCAGACAGATATCCTTCCTATTAGCTTTTCATGAGTTCCTACTAGCTTGGTTCAGTTGTATCTTCTAAGTTTCCCCATCATGATCTTGATGCCCCTTGTTCATAGCATCTCTCGTCTCTCTCTTCGACTGGACTTCTGGAGCTTGGCCTGGTGCTTGGTCATGGCTCTCTGCATCTGTTTTCATCAGTTACTGGATGGAGGCTCTATGATGACAGTTAGGGCATTCACCAATCTGATCACCAGGGTAGGCCAGCTCAGGCATCCCCTCTGCCACTACTAGTAGTCTAAGCTGGGGTCATCCCTGTGGATTCCTGGGAACTTCCCTCACACCATGTTTCTCCCTATCCCTATCCTTCTATTTCTTTCTTAAAAGATTTAAAGTTCTTGTCATACAGGTCTTTCACTTGCTTAGTTAAAGTTACCCTAAGGTGTTTTATATTATTTGTGGCAATTGTAAAGTTTCTGTAGGGCCAACCTGTCCATTGGTGAGAGTGGGCTGTTGAAGTCTCCCACTACTAGTGTGTGGTGTTTGATGTGTGATTTAAGCTTTAGTAATGTTTCTTTTGCATATGTGGTTACCCTTGTATTTGGGGCATAAATGTTCAGAATTGAGACTTCATCTTGGTGGATTTTTCCTGTGATGAATATGTAATGTTCTTCTTGATCTCTTTTGATTGATTTTAGTTTGCAGTCTATTTTGTTAGATATTAGGATAGCTCCACCAGCTTGCTACTTAAGTCCATTTGATTGGAAAGTCTTTTCCCAGCCTTTTAATCTGAAATAGTGTCTGTCTTTGAAGTTGAGGTGCGTTTCTTGTATGCAGCAGAAGGATGGATCCTGTTTTCGCATCTGTTCTGTTAGCCTGTGTCTTTTTATAGGTGAATTGAGTCCATTGATGTTAAGGGATATTAATAACCAGTGATTGTTAATTCCTATTATCTTTTGGTGGTAATATGTGTGTATTTCCCTTCTTTGGGACTTGCTGCTGTGAGTTTACCTATTGTTTGTGTTTTTGTGGGTGCATCTAACTTCCTTAGGTTGGAGTTTTCCTTCTAGTGTTTTCTGTAGGGCTAGATTTGTGGATAGGTATTGTCTAAATATGGCTTTGTCTTGGAATGTCTTGTGCACTCTGTGGTGATTGAACTCTGGGTGTAGTGGTCTGGGCTGGTATCCGTGGTCTCTTAGTGTCTGCATTATGTCCGTCCAGGTCCTTCTGGCTTTCAGAGTCTCCATTGAGAAGTTGGGTGTTATTCTGATATGTCTGCCTTTATAAGTCACTTGGCCTTTTCCCTTTGCTGCTCTTAATATTCTGTCTTTATTCTGTATGTTTACTGGTTTAATTATCATGTGGCAAGGGAACTTTTTGGGGGGTCTATTCTATTTGGTGTTCTATATGCTTCTTGTATCTTCGTAGGTATTTCCTTTTTTAGGTTGAGAAAGTTTTCTTCTATGATTTTGTTGAATATATTTTCTGTGCCTTTGAGTTGGTATTCTTCTCCTCCTTCTATCCCTATTATCCTTAGGTTTGGCCTTTTCATGGTGTCCTAGATTTCCTGGATGTTTTGTGTTATGACTTTTTTGGCTTTGGTGTTTTCTTTGACTGATGAATCTATTTTCTCTATTGTAGTCTCCATGCCATAGATTCTTTCTTCCATCTCTTGTATTCTGTTGGTTATGTTTGCATCTGTAGTTCCTGTATGTTTACTCATATTTCCTATTTCCAGAGTTCCCTCAGTTTGTGTCTTCTTTATTGTTTCTATTTCAGTTTTCAGGTCTTGAACTGTTTCCTTTTGTGGAGAGCCGTTTCACTGCACTGCTGCATCTTTAAGATGGCGCTGACACCCTGTCCCTGCCTTCCCGCCGGCGGGACATTCAGACAAAGGCAGCTCCGTATTTGGGCTTTGGTATTCGATTACGGCTTGCCATGGCATAGGTGTACCTATCCTGGGATCCCACGTGGCGTGTGGTGGTCGGCGGAATGAGACCTATAAAGGCTGGGTACGGGCTCCCCCCTTTAGAGAGTGAGAGTGAGAGAGAGAGAGAGAGAGAGAGAGAGAGAGAGAGAGAGAGAGAGAGAGAAAAGAAGAAAGTAATAAGAAAAAGAACAAAGGCCTGAAATAAAACAACTTGAAGAAGAGCTCGGTGTTGCGTCTCCTTGCTGGTCGAGGTAGTGCGTGACATCCTTTCACCTGTTTAATTGCTTTTTCTTGCCTCTCTTTAAGGGATTTATTCATTTCTTCCAATTTTTTGTTTGTCTTTTCCTCCATTTCTTTAAGGGAACTTTTTTTTTTCATCTTTAAAGTTCTCTATCATCTTCATGAAGTTATTTTTAAGGTTGCTTTCTGATGTTTCTTCTGCATTGTGATGTTCAAGTCTTGCTGTTGTAGAACCACTAGGTTCTGGTGGTGCCATCTTGCCGTATTTCTTTCACTGGCTCTGGTTCCAGGACCAAAGTTTGTTTCTTTGACTCTGCTTTCAGGGTCAGGGTGTGTTTCTTTGGTTTCAAAGCCAACGTTTTTTTGTTTTTTGTTTTTTCCACTGGCTCTGGTTTCAGGTCCACCGTGGGTTTCTTTCATTGGCTTTGGGTTCAGGGTCAGGGTGGGTTTCTTTCACTGGCACTGGGTTCAGAGCCGGATTGGATTTCTTTTGCTGGCCCTTTTACCCTACACATGTTACTTTGATTCATCCAATTCTAGTGGCTCATACACATCCTCCGTGTGTGACTCTTCTAGGTAGTAATTGAGTCTTCAGTAGCTTAAGAGTATAAAAGGACTCTAAATGAGTTGAAAAATGAGGACTGATTTGTAATTCTTTGAACATGAAATTAGACAAGTCCTGTGCTCTGCTTACAGAGCTTTTTCTGTTTTGCTTATTTGTTCTGTTTTGGGTTTTTTTTGTTTGTTTTTTGTTTGTTTGTTTGTTTGTTTTTCATACAGGCTGGCCTTAAACTAATAAAGATCAACCTGCCTCTGCCTCCTGAGTGCTAGGATTAAAGGTGTATGTCACCATCACCTGGCAGAGTTTTTTCTGTTTTAAGGCTAATTGAACACCAGGCATCCTAATTATCACACTCGATGACTTTATTCTTCCATGGGACATTGTTTATTATACATGGTCATTTCACCTAAGATATTTGCTATACTGGAGAAGTGTTTTATGTTCAGATTTTCAGGAGTCTTTTTCTGAATATGTTTCTCAGAGTTGCAAAATTAAATGAAGTAGGCATTATTATTCTTCTGATGGCCTATATTGTTTTTTTTTCATGCCCAACTAACAAGAGTTGTTTTTGACATTTATGTAGAGTTGTGTTTTTGATTTTCCTAAAACAGAAAATATATCATTGAATCATTAACTTAGAAGGATTAATATGATCCTAAAGGCTGTTAAATTATCTTCTTGGTGAGTGACTGTGACTTGTATGATAATTTGCAAGTGCAACTTACAATATCTCAGAAGCCAATAACTTGACCTTTCAGATTTCAATATCACCCCAATATTTGGCCAAAGAAAATTGTGCTTTTGGGCCTTGCACAATGGCTCAGCCAACAAGGTGCTTGCTGCCAAGCCTGATGACCCAAGTTTTATCTCCATTACCCACATGGTGGAAGGAGAGAATCAACTCTCACAAGTTGTCCTCTGATCTCCCCATCTGTACCTTAGCGTGTGCTTGTATACATGTGCCTGTGTGTATAAGTGTGAGTGTATGTGTGTGCACACCTGCACGTGTGCATGTGTGAGCACAAACACAATAACAAACATTGTTTTTCACTTGAATGGTTTTAAAAAGAGGAGAAGCTTTGTTTTGTTTGAAGTAAAACCTCTGACTTGAAGGTGTTCCCTGTCTGGAACTCCTCCCATAGTAGGTAATGACACACATCATCAGAGGACTAGGACACAGCCTGTCTCTAGTTATGCACTGCCAGTGTTCAGAGAGAAGACAGGACACTGTTCTCTATCCCCAGGTGAAGTCTACTCTCCCAAGTCTGCTCTCAAATAAATTTCTTTATTCAGAGAGCTCTCTGCTCAGTGGGTAATATTGCAGGAATCCTTTTCATCAAATGCCTTGGCTTTCAACTAAGGACAGTCTTGTTAGATGGGGAGCATTTGGTAATGTCCAAAGACATTTTTGGTCTTTTTAACACAAGCATTGGAGGGTATTTAGTAGACCACAGATTCTATTTAACATACGTTGTATAGGATCACTATGAGAGACTTGCAGGTGTGGGGAAGGGGAGCATCTCTTCCTGGACACTGTCAAAGCACACTTGGAATCTGTGCAAATTGTTAATGTTAACTGTAAGTTCTTTATGTTTATACCATAACTTTCCATCTGATGCAGGGCGTGTACCCACCAACTCCACAGTTCCCCAGAATTTTCTTGAGTGTGAGCAGCAGGAAATATTAGATAGAAGGATTTAGATTGTGGAGATAAACAGATAGAAATACAGAACAGCCTCAAGAGGGCCTGGAACCTATTCCAACAGGTCCTGACTGTCTCTGCCCCAGGGTATTTATAGAGATGCCAAGGGGTGGAGCAAAAGACCTCCCCCCAGCACAGCCAAGTGCAGACCATCTCAGACACCTGCACTCAGGCCCGTGGTCCAATCATCTTCTCTATGCGGACCTGCTGGGTAAAGCCACGAGGAACCTGAAAATGGGCTCCCACAATCTGATACTCATTTTCCTGTAAATACACAAAGATGTCAGTGCTGGGGCAGTCAGACTCCTAATTCACAGCTGTTGTACTCATCCTTGCTTCCCTAGTTTTCTTGAGCAAAATGACTGTCAGTTGAACAGTCAGATTAACCTTAACCAGCACTAGCTGGATGGAGCACTCCACGAATGCCTTGAGACAACTGAAAGATGGCAGCAGATTGCCTGGACTTCTAGAGGTGCAGCCCCAGCCAGGACTGTTGAAATAGCTTGTTCCAGACATGATACTATCACCAACCTGGACGAATGATCAGGACTCCATAGCCATTCCACCTTGGCCAAATAGGGAGCACCTCCCCTGGTTGAAAGATCACAGTGCCTACACTGTGGCATCTCTGGAGCTCCCTTGTACTTTTCCAGAATTCTCTCTATCGTGATGCTCTACGTGCAAATTGTAGTTCGTGATTATCCAACGTACAAGTATTCTTAGTGTTTTTTGTTTGTTTGTTTGTTTGTTTGTTTGTTTGTTTGTTTTTAAGTTAGCAGTTTGCTAAAAACATCCATAAGGTCATGTTAGGCGAATAAGTTCATTAAATCAAATGTTTTCATTTTCTGTTGACATCGATGCACATGATGTCACTTTTTATTTAGGTTATAAGTGAAAAGGTTAGAAGTTTTAAATTAGAGTGTGATATCTCTTAAAAGTGAGGCTGTGGCATGCTTGACTCTGCCTAACCGTGTGTCTTCCCATGAGACTTTGAAAATGAAGCATGTACTGATGGAAACATAGGCAGAATTGACTTCCAGATTCAGATGAAAACTGATAATAAAATCCACTACAGCTCTGAGTAGGTGACAAGGAAGAAAAACCAAGCTAGGACTGTAATGAGTTGCATATGAGATGATCCACACCTTTACGTGGTATCAAAGTCACTACCCTACCATATCAAGTTGAAAATGTCACCATTGTCTAGACAGTTGGGCGTGTTTAATTGGTAATCTGATTTTTCTTTTTTGGTGTTATACCTTAGTTGGTTGGCTGGTTCAGTAGTAAAAATATGAAACCTTTTTGGGAGAAAAGGTGAAGTTGCCATCATCAGTTTGTGTCTGTATGTGCTGTTCCAGTGAGTCGAATGCAATCTGAGGCTATTTTCAAGCTGCTCCTGGCCAGAAGGGGAAAGAGAAGTCAAAGAGAAAGAAAGAACGTTGAAAAGTCTCCTGCTGTTAGGAAAGCTAAATCGTTTTTTATTTATTTGTTTGTTTGTTTATTTTGAAGATCAAGGACATTTTTTATTATCTTTTGGGAGAAAAGCAACAGATCAGGCCAGCTGTGAATCTGTGCAGCTGCCGGGAGAGGAGAACAGTAAGAGAAGGCCATGCTTTTTGCCGTGGAGGTCAGCTAGCAGCAGTGAGGCACAAGAACGGGCCTTCCGCGGAAGAATGAAAACTCCCAGATGCCAGGGAAAGCATGCTTGTGTTTGGCCAGTATCTGTAAAGAGATAAAGAGAAGGAAGAAAAGGTTGGGCTTTTCCGAGTTAGGACAGGCCACGGAGCAGAGGCGCGCTGGGGCAGCCTGACAAATGAATGCTCTGCAAGCAGCTGCACTCACAAGGATTTTAAATGGGTGAGAGTGGGTATTCAAATGCACTGTTTAGGTTTCATTGAATATATCTTAAAGGATTGTAAAGGGTTTTATTTCAACACATAAATATTTGTAGTGTGCCAGAAACTACAATGTCTTGAAGAATTTCCAGTGGAAATCTTTAGTTATAAATGTAAGAGGTGGACATAGCTGTAAATTCTTTACAGACTTTAAGGGGCATGTGAGAGCCCAGGTAGAGTCAGTAGTTTTGAGACTTTAAAGACGTTTATTCTTTGATGGTTTCTTACTCACATATTATGGATTTGGGTCATTTTTGCCACGATCGCCATTCCCTTCTCATCCCTGCACACTCCTGCTGAGCCCACTCACAACGAGCCTCTCCCACTCTTTCATGTCTTGCTTGTTTGTTGTTTTTTGTGACCCACTGATTTGATTCCAGCATGGATTGGGGGGTGACTTTCCAGAGTATGGGGTCCACTGGAAAAAAAAAGTACTCTATTTTTTCTCAGCTATCATCACTTGGCAATAGTTCCTGAGGGAGGAGTGGGGCCTCATGAGCTCCTTCCCCTACCCTGATGGACTGTTGCTGGGCCTCATCTTGTGCAGGTCTTGTGCAGCTAACCACCGCTGCTGCTGGAGGTTTATAGGTGTAATGACCATGGCGTTTCCAGAATTGTGTAGCAGTCCTTCCCATCCTTCAGCTCTTTCGACCCCATCTTCTGTGATGTTCACTGAGCCTTGGAGGAGCTGATACAGTTTTCTTTTTTAGAGCTGTGTACTTAACAGTCACTTATTACTGGCACTTTATCAGTTATGAGTCTTTGTGTTAACCATTACCCACTGCAAACAGAAGCTTTTCTGACCAAAACTTACCTCTGAGTATAACTGTGTATATTTAGAATTCACTTGATGCCAAGTTGATTGAGCAGAACAGTAGCAGGTTTCCCCTTAGGGCCTCTTACTCCAATGCCATAAACTTGTGATGAGAGTTCCAGGTCCAGGCATGAATATCAAGCTGTGAAGTGTGCCTTAACTCCAATCAGAAAGTGGTTGGTTACCCCCATAGTAGTCATGCCACTATTGGAACATTGGACACAGTTGTTGCCTGGTAGGTTGGTATTGTAACTCACAGTGTTCACATATGGGTAAGACAGTTGATGGGTTTTCTTCCCGAGTGGCCTGCAGAGCACCTTTGCTACTGTGAGAGTTAGCCTGCAGAATGGAAGCTTCTAGCTTAGTTCCTGCTTGATTTCGGTATTCTTCAACCATAGTGTCTGGTGTCTTCAGCAACAGCAGGCTACCATCTAGTTCTGGTTGGCTCTGTCACTCTCCTCCTTTTTGGCTTTTATACCCAAACTAAAAAATACGCCTTTCACTGTGATCCATGTGTACTCCAGAGCAAAGACTACAAAACGTACGTTAGTGGTAAATGATGCTCTCAGATAATCATTTTACCTTCTCTTCTTCCTCCTCCCCTCCTCTTCATCCATTTCATTCCATTAAAAAAAAACTGATTTTTTGTTTCATTAATCTGTTTGCTTAAACTCGGTGAGACCGTAAAGGGTTGGGATCTGTAATTTTAAACAACAAGAAAACCATGTGTAAAGGCTCTTGTTGCCAATGTTGACTACCTGAATGTCAACCCTGGGAACCACATGATAGAGGCAGCAAACTGATTCCTGCAAGGTGTCCTCTGATTTCTGTATGCTCTCCATGTCATGTACCTCCACACCCCATTCTGTAAATAAATAGTTGTAATACTAGATCCAATATTTAGTTACTTAGTTTATTTATGTATTAGACCTGAGTATAAGTCAAGGAAGTAGAAAATAAATTTATTTTACCATTGTGATTTAATAGTTTTCCTGCTTTGTGGAGTTCATCTGTGATGTGGAGTGAAATGTCTTTCCTTGTCTGTTCTCTCAGATATCTTTATCTTTTGCCCATTCAACTAATATTTTAAAATCCACAAAAACAAAAGTCTAAGTAAAATGAAGAATAAGAGGTGACCTTTTGGGACATCCTAATTGATGATTTAACTGGTACTTAAGAAGGAATCTTGAAAGAATTCATGCCTCTCATGAATATAATAAAATCTGCCAAAGGCTGTTGAACTGCAGAAGGACATCATGAGTTACTGCAGCTGATTTACCAGAGAATCAAAAAGATCATAGGTTTGTGGTCAGGTAAGGAGTTTTCAGTGTTCCGGAGCACCAGGGAACACTTGGTGCGTGTTATCAGCATCCTGTGTATGAACAGGGACTGTGGGTCTGTCAGCTGTCTACAGTTCTCTCTTATTGCTGCAGACTTACAGAATAGGCAAGACAGTCACAAGTGGACAGACCCCCAGGAATGACTTAGAGTAGCTAAAGTCTTCCAGAAATTTTCCTTTGTTGATTAGATTTAGGCTATAAAAAATGTCCATTTTAGGTCTGCAATTGTCATCTGAGGCCGGTTTGCATAATATTCAGTCAAGCAACATAATATTTTACAAAACTGAACTAGTTGCTTCCTTATAAAAAGTACATTTTTACATAGCATCTGAATTTCTGGTATGCCTTCAAATCATATTGAAATGGAATTTGTTTTCTTTCTGTTATTAATTTTTTAGGTTAGCAAACAAAGTAACGAGTGGGTCTCATGATGTCTTCTTCATACTGTTTTTCTTCTCTTAGGCATTCCTTTTCTACTTTTCTTACTCAGCTTATCACTCTCTTTTCTCTGTGACTGGACTTGTCAGTCATTTTTTTACTGGCTCTTTTTTTTTTTTTTTTTTTTTTTTTTTTTTTT
>CABHPH010081969.1:0-13051 GCA_902168325.1 Peromyscus nudipes | reverse complement strand
ACACGCATACACACACCACATACACACACCATACATACATACCCTACAAGCACAACACATGCACATCACAAACGCACAGCACACACACACACACACACACACACACACACACACACACACAGGCTAACAACAGCAGAATCACACCCGGAAGCTGAGAACTGGGAACCACTCAACTGTCTCAGTTTGGCCCCAGAAGCTCTGCAGGTTCCTGGAGAACTGCTGGTCCCTAGTCCCAAAGAAAGCTTGGACCGGAAGCTTGGACCTGCTGGTGCTGATAGTAGTATAGCAATCAGCAGCAGCAGTGGGGCAGATTAACTCAATGGCAGGAGGGAGGTCAGGCAAACAAAAGGCAGGGAGATCCTTTTTCTTCTGCCATGCCCTTTTCATCTGCACTCATACCAGAAGGCACCACCCACAGTTGAAGCAGGTCTTTCCATATCAATCAAATAAATCAGCATGCTTTTCCAGGTGGGGCTCCCTAGTCACGTGATTCTGATACGTGGCAAAAAAGATATTAAAGCCAACCATAATACTTGAGATCAGGAAACACCATAATCTTCAGACAAAGCAGAGAGAGAGAGAGGATAGAGTTGTGAGTCCAGGCCCAGAAAATGCCTCACGACATTGTGAAAAACATGGGTCTGAGACAATGAACTTGAGTTCTGTCATCATTAGGAATAGACAAGAGGTGATTAAGAAAAAAAATTTATGGGACCTTGTCTCTTTTAATTAGATATTACATTTAGTAAATTCAACAATTATGGGTAGCAAATGATTATTTTGGCAAAAAATATCTTATGGTATAACGGAAGGCATTGTTAAGCAGATACAGACTTGTCTTCATACGGAGAGAAAGTGAATTAGTGACTGTCACTCAGGAGGAAGTTCCCTGGCGGTATTCTAGTTCTTGTCCTGTTCAATCCATGTTTGTTTGATTGCTTTTTTAACTTCATGAGTCAGATGCAAGCGAGGGGATGCTGATCGAGTTTGTAGGTAACAGTTGGGAAGCAGAACTAACACCATAAAAGACAGAATCAAAATTCAGAGCTACCCAACAGCTTTGAATGCTAATTTGAAATCTGCAAGACAAAATGTTAGCAGGATAAATCTGGAACCTAGTGTTTAGGTTAAAACAAAACTGAAGCAGTACAAATAGGGAGCGATCCCACTTACTATTTATTTGTGTGAAAAAAAAACTAGCTGATCACATGCTTACTCTCAGTGGCACTACTGATGAAGAATATTAATAATGCCCATTTTGAGCATTTGCTGTATTAAATGTTTACATCTACTCTTTGTGCTGTTAAGAACCCACTCAGAGTCATGGACTTTGTCCTAGGGACCTGCCTGGTTTCAAGAAGGACACATTCTGCAAAGCACCAGTCCAGAGAAGAACAGCCTGCCTGTGTCGGGCGTGGCCAGTGTCTGACTCAGTGGCAGTATGTTGCCAGATTCACAGGGGCTGTCCATCAAAGAGGTTCCTCTACAATGAGGCTAGGGCTTGAGAGTTTATAGTAATGGATGCTATTAAAAAGATTCTTACCTTAGGTGAGAGACAGGATGAAGTCACACCCAGAATTATGTCTAAGTTACTGCATTCTGGGTGGTTGATGCATTCTGAACTTCACAATAGCACCCAGCCCCCAAGAAATCACCTGAGACTTGATATGCAGGACAGGAGGACACTGGAAGGAAAAGACGGACTGAGGCACTAAGATTAGACCATATATAAGTGAAGGTCTACAGGCACAGAAGGAAAGGCTCCTTGGTACAAAAGGAGGCCGAGTTTGCAGTCAGTGTTCGTTAAATGACAAATAAATCGAATGATCTAGATTCACCCATGTGTATGCTGCTGGCTCCTAGCCAGAGCTTCTGCAACTGTTACCTCCAGTAGTTCCAGGATCATCGTCTATTGCCCTTGGGTTCCCAGTAGGACTTCAGCAGTCCAGCAGCAGAGGTCCCTGCGTGGAAGAACTTGTCAATCCTGGTCATACATACCCACAGGCATGGAGGTGTTAAGCAACTTTCCAGGATTGTTTGCTCTTGCCTCTTCTGTTGTTATCCTTCCAACACTTTGGTTACAAATGCTGCCATCTTACACCTTAAGTAATTGCTGAGACCACTTCACAACCATTTCCCCAGCCTACCGTCCCTTCTTCAGCAAAATAAGCTCTCCAATGTCCTGCTCTCAGAATACCCCTCCACTGCTGATAAAAGAGTTGTCAGCTCTGTGTGCCCCATGGCATCAGTTGTCGCTGTGTTTAGTAATTGGGGCCCCAGTGCTTGTCTGTCAACACTGTTGCCTCTGCTTCAAGCTGGTCTCCCTCTTCCTCTGCACCTGGTACCAAGCCTCTCTCTGGACATTCCAAACTTCTCCTTTGTAGTAATGTGTCCTGTTGTCCTTCCAGATTTAACCCAGTTCTGGAGCTTCTAGCAGTCTGACCTTGAAGAGTGGCATCCATGGCCTTCTGCCTTCTCCAGTCTCTATAGTGTTTGCAACCCATTACCAGCTGTGATCTCAATAGTGTTTGCAACCCATCACCAGCTGTGGTCAGCACCGCCTAGCATTGTGCCCTTTCATGGCCTATTTCATGTCTCAGTCACATGAAGAACCCTGAGAGCCTTGCTTTCTTGTAGATGCCACAGTGCTGGTTGGATGTCTAGCAGAGTAGAGGAAAAGGAGGGAGACGACGCCCTGAGGCAGAGTGTCAGAGAAGGTCCCTCAAGGACCGCACAGGTTTCTAAATGGCTCCCCTCTCGTGTCACAAGGTGACACAGTCTCCCTTGGATTCAGAATGAGGTACTAGCAG
The DNA here is from genome assembly GCA_902168325.1 of Peromyscus nudipes. Classification (NCBI taxonomy): domain Eukaryota; kingdom Metazoa; phylum Chordata; class Mammalia; order Rodentia; family Cricetidae; genus Peromyscus; species Peromyscus nudipes. The sequence goes on along the minus strand of CABHPH010081969.1, from coordinate 10,241 downwards.
GCACACTTCCCTATCTCCTTATGACTCCATCAGGACCTGCTGGGACACAAGAACATTAATGACTGGAGACAATTCAACTCACTCATTCTCGGAGACTACCCTGTAGGTTCTTTCAATCCTCCCTCAGCCAGAGGCCAGCTGGCTTTTGCTGGAACCTCTGAAGCCCTAGGATCAGTTGTCACAACTGGCCTGCAGATGTCCTTGCTACTAGTTCTACACTCAGAATGCACACCAGGCCGGCACAAGGGCAATGGGTCTTCTCCCCTAGCTCTGAGTCCATGCATGTCACCTGCTGTTTACAACAGTAAGCTCTCTGGTTTCCCCCTGCACTCTTTGGCACTTATAAATGTCTCCATAACCTTTCAAATTCCCCCAAGTAAGACTTCTTGCATCCAGAGCTCATCTTAGCCACCTCTGTTGATACTCTGGTGCAGGGTCTCTGACAGTGGGGAAGAAAAATTTCTTCTGCTTCCACAACTATTTGATGCCATGCAAGAAGGTACCAGACAGCAGTAAAGCCGTGTTCCCCATGAACATGTTTACAAACGAGATCTTTATTGGAGATTTGTGAACTAGGAGATGGGAAAGTGGGGGTGTGCTTACTAGCAAAGCACTAACAATGAAGACACTAACAATCGGAAGTTTAAGTCCACACATGCCCCTTTGATGCCAAAGATAAGCAATCTATGATTGAAAAAAAAATGGAAACTCAGACATGGCTAACACTTTAACAGTATTTCTATTACTAACAATGCTGTGAAGGTCACATCAATCACTATAAAATGCCACGTGTTATAGGGGTCTGTTACCTCTGATATGTCACCATCTCCTCTAACAGGATTTCCTCAACATTCACAATCAGAGAACATCTTCTGCATCCAGTCTCCCAGTGTCTGTGCCTTACTCTGTTGCTGACTTGATTCCTTGTTCACTGTCTGGTGATTCATTGCACTAAATACCATTTTCCTGATAATTAAAAACTGCTCACTGGCAAGTGGGAGCAGGAACAGGCTGATGCGGGATTTATGCAGAAACACAAAATGAGCCAAAAGACAAATGACCTGTTCCGCCTAGCGAAAGGCATTTTTTTCCCCTCTCATCTTCTGGGATTTGAGAAAGGCTGGCTAGAGCTTGGGAGCATGGTCTAGGGAGATCTGTCATCATATGGGGAGGTATTTGCAAGGAGATCCATTGTATCCATATGCTTAGCCAAATCCCTCTGTTAATTTGGAATACGAAGACCCCTGCCTGCAGCAGGAGGACCTGGGCCAGGGCCATCTCTTCCTCCTGCCTTAGTGGGCTCTTACCAGGCAGTGGCTAGAGGAAAGGCACTAAGTGTGAACCTTTTCTTAGACCTTGATTGAACTTTCCCAGTTTCCTTCCTCCACATAATAATGCTTTTACGAAATGTCTAGGAAAACGAGGAGTGATTCTTAGTGATGCATTAGATGCAGGATTTAGGGCATTCATTTTGGTTGGGCATTTCAACAGATCATAGTCCTGGGCTTTAAGCAACCCTCTTGGCTTCTGAGGAAATGCCTCAGTGACAGCCAAAGCCCTTAGACACAGCTCAGCGGCTATGATATTACACGTATGTACACGTGAGTGCAAATGCATGCACATATGTATTTACACTTTTCAATTCCTCAGGTATCTCTTGGGGAATTAAGTGCATGCATGGTCACAGGGTAGACATTCTCCCATCTGAGTGTACTTTGTGGCACATTACTGGCCTAAAGAATAGAGGCTCCATCAAGAGATGAGCTGTCTCCCTTCTGGGAACAGCTTCTTCCCCAAACTGGCTGGAGCCAATATCTGTAAAGCTCATTAGCTCAGAATCCTTTCCCATTCATCCTCATATATGTCTTTACTAGCAAACCATTCATTACAGCCCATTCTAGATTGTTTAATTAGTTTCCATGGAAGAACTCCTTCAGGACAGCTTAGCATACATCTTTAAAAGCCCTTGATCTAAAATAACAAGGTAGTTATTTTGAAAGTAACTAATATAACCCTAAGTGGCTTACATTCCCCACTGCCCACCATGCCTCACTTCCTTTTCTACCTCCCCGCACACTTCTGAGAACAAATTTGTTGATAACAGTAATGAGTCTATTAGTCAGGGAGTCTTCCCAGTCCATGGGGCACTGTGCTGGGCCGGCCACTTGCATAGGGGCCTTATTCTCACAGGCAAGCTGGAAGGAAAGTCTCATTTCCCCTATTGGTGGAAAAGCTGTTGTAAGAGATAAGTCTGAACTTACTGTATTATGCAAGGTTAATAAAGCATTTGGGGGGGTCTAATGTCACCTGCAGATCTCAGCACCAGGGATGCACAGAATTAGGAGGGAAAGTCACAGCTTACTGCCTCTACCCTGGTGTCCTTGGTTACTCCTCTTTTCTTTTATGCACTTGGAGTGATTTTGTCTTGTCTGCCTCCTTCATTCATCCTTCCATCATGCTGGCCGACCTCCACCACCAGCATCTGTGTTTCTTTGCCTGACTGCACTCTCTGGCCTTAGAGTCTCTCTCTTGCTCATGTTACTGGCCATTCGTTACCTCAAGTTTGACTATGGCAATCATTATGGAACTACCTCAGCTCCCTTCACCCTAGGGAGTGCCCATTCTGAAGCTTGTGGCCACTCATCCAAGTTCACAGAGTGTCCTCGAGGAGATAAAGCCAGCTATAATAACCTACAATAGTTAATGGCTTAAGGACACACCTTACATCTGCCACGTTTTGTAGGCGGATATTTCTCCAGTCCTGCCAGGCCCCAAGGTCCAGACGAATCTTTCCCACCTGGGGTCCCACAGCCACTTATAAAATGATCATTCAGAGGCTTAACATTAATTACAAACTGTATAGCCTATGACTTAGGCTTCTTGCTAGCTATCTCCTGTAATCCAACTCAACCCATTTCTGTTCATCTATGTCTTGCCACATGGCTTCCTGACTTACTGGTACTTTCACATCTTGCTTCTCCTGGCAGCGGCTGGCAGCATCTCATCAACCCCACCCTTCTTCTCTCACTACATCTTTTGGATTTTCCCACCTGGCTCCATCCTGCCATGCAATACGCCAATGTGCTTTATTTATTATCCCGTGGGAGCCACACATATTCACAGCATACAGAAAGACATCCCACAGCAGTGTTTGCTCCCTCTTTGATTTCCTTTTTCCTTTCCTGCACTTCTTGGCATGCCCCAGACAAACCACTTGCTTTCATAGCTTGGCCTTTAGGGCAGTTTCTAGGTGAACCCTAAGCAGGGCTGGATGCTGCCCTGGGCTTCTTACGAGTTAGAAGTCTGGCCATTTGCCTTGCTCTTCACCTGCTCTGCACAGCAGGTGAGAAATCAATGATACCTCATCTCTGCTTTGCCCTTGGTCCATTGCTACTGAAGAGCTTTCTCACTCATGCACGTGTGCACACATACTGCTATCCCTCAGGGAGGAAAATGTCTCAGGTGGGCAGCAAGCCTCCTGCAACCAAGAGTTACTCTGAATGTGGCCCAAGACAAAATCATAAACTTACTTAAATCATTATGAGATTTTTTTTTTGCCATCAATTTTTTTAGCTCGATTGCATGGTTTTTGAGCATGAAGTTTTTTGATAGGGTTTCACGGTGTCAACAGACTGGACATAGACAGAAGTAAGGATCTCTGTTTGCTTTGTCCAAATTTTAGTTAGTATGTTCCAAAGTCAAAGACATCATCAGATTTTGTAGAGTTTTTCATGTATGTATAGGTATGTGGAGCGAGGCGAGGTGCAAGCGCAGGTTCATGAGCATATGTGTGCACATTTGTTGGATGGACAGTGGTCAATGTCAAGGTCAACCTTGCTTGTTGTTCCTCCTATATTGTCCAATTTTTTTTTGAGGCAAAATCTGTCTTTGGAACCTTGCTATTTTAGGCCAGGCTGGCTGGATAGTGAGCCTTGGGGAGTCACCTCTCTCTACCTCCCCAGCACTTGGGGTTACAATTCAATGCCACGACATCCAGAATTTTACAAGAATGTTTGGGTCAAACTGAGGTCCTCGTGCTCACAAAATAAGTACTTTACTGATTGAGCTAGGTCCTTAAGCTCTCAATCTCACCACCAGAAGCTTTTTAGAATGACTACTTTCAAACAAATACTCCAGAATAGTAGGAGCAGTATTTGCTTAAGAACAAAAGAACCTATCTTTTAGGAAAATCTATTTCTCATGTCAGGACATTTGGCTTCCTTTGGCTTAAAAAAATAAATCTCCCCTCTTCTTCAGTGTATCTTCCTTCCTTCTTTGGATTTCATCCTAAGATTTTAATCCTTTCTTGAATAAGGTGCTGATCAAGACATTGAGAGGGGCATCAGATGTTTTTCTGATGGAAACGGACAGAACTGGAGTGTGGGTGCAAGGCTGGGAGGCCATAGGGAATCAGGTGTGGGTGAGGTGCAGAGGCAAGGCACCTGAAGCCCAGCCTCAGCTTGGATCCCCACCATCACACATAGAGACCCCAGGGACCTGTCCCCGCTGATCGGCCTCCTCCATGAGCACACCACAGCAGGCAGCAACAGACCATACAGCCTGTCTTTTGGAGGCCCCACCTTTCACCATCCCAGTACCGTGGAAACAATTTCTACACTTCACTTAATGACACATCAAACAAGTTGAAAAATTACATTTCAAATGAATCCATTTGTTTTTTGTGTTCCATTTGCTTTTTTAGTCCCCTGTCCTCTACTTTTTGGAAGTATTTTTTCTGCAATGACAATTCTCTATTTTGTCCTCAAGCACACCTATCTATCTTGCCACTGTATACATCAGTGACAAGGTCTATATTCTTTTATGTATTTCTCATCTACCATTTTATTCGTTTTTCATACTTCAGTGTGTCTGAAGGCATGGGGGGTTCAATTACCATTTTTCTTTCATTCCACCCCATTTTTTCTATGTAGACGTTGCTCCTTCCTGCATTAGTATTTTCTAAGCTTTCTCCTCACATTTTCTCTTCTGGTGTACAGTGTTGGCAATTCTGTCTTGAGGGTTTTCTAACAGCGATTTCTTCCCTTTTTTAAAATATCCATCCTCATCCCTCTTGTGGCCATGGACCACAGCCCTCAGTTATAACCTTAACCGTGGCCTCCACTCAGGAAGGTTGTCAAGTTGATAAATATTGATATCTACCCTACCATTTTACCACCACTTTTCTGCTAATGCATTTGGTTGGCATCAATCAGCTTCTTTGGCTTCTGTGAGTGCCTGGTGTGGGAACTGGTCCCGATCTGTCACTTATAAGTAATCTGTTCCACATTTCATCAAGAGCATAGAAAGAGAAAAAATATGGAGGAGAAGTAGAGGGCAGAGAACCAGAGTGGTCCAGGGAAAAGAGAGATGGGGAAGCCCACAAAGAAGAGATGGGGCAGAGGAAGTTTACAGCAACCCGGTTAAAAGAAGGATCCCTCCCAGGAATACCCTTGGTGCTGGGGACATCAGTAGCAGCAGTGACCCGTATCCTGTCTGGGATGTTAATCTGCTTGTCTCATCCAATAAGGCTCCCCAGGGATGAAGATCTACATTGATCCCTTCACTTATGAGGACCCCAATGAAGCTGTCCGGGAGTTTGCCAAGGAGATTGATGTATCTTTTGTGAAAATTGAAGAGGTCATCGGAGCAGGTATGGCTCTTCCCTCCCCTCGTCTCTGTCTTCTTGTTGTCCAAACACTGTCTTCCTACCATTCTAGATGTCTTTTATTCTTTTCAGAATATGAACCTGGACCACTAGAATATGCAAGAGTGTTGCTCAGAATCTTTGGGGACCTTGGTCACAGTGGCTAAGCTTGCTTGGGAAAGCACAGGCTTTGGCTCTAGTTTTCAAAGATTCAGGAATAGCTATGGAAGCAGACCAGGAAACCCAGATAAGGAGAGAGATGTAGCGTACTTAGTCATGAAGATAGGAATAAGCAATTTAAAAAGCTGATCTAGCATCCCACTCGCTGAAAATGGCATCTCAATGACTTTGGGCCAAGACTTCTCCCCCCACTTAGAGTTCTCCTTTTCCTGTGCTCACACACTTGCATCCAGACCAGGCATCAGAACAGAATCCCAGCCTAGGTTAGAACTAACTGCTGAGGGGCTCCCGAGAAATCACACCAAAAGACTGATCTAGAAAAACTCATCTTCCTTTAACAGGTTGTAGAGCCAATCTGTCTATAGACCCAGCCTAATTAATGTAGTGTGGGTGAGATGCCTTAATGTTAGATAAAAACATTTCCGACATCGTTCCTTTATAAGTAATCTCTTTACTTCTTTGATTTGGGTCTCCTTCCAGACTTTATTTGCTTCTACACCATTCTTTGTCCTTCCTTCTTCGGTTCTTGTTAGCCATTGCACAGGCTGTCCTCTTCATTGCTTTTGACACTGAAGTGCTTGGTTCGTGTCACTGGACAGCCATAGAGTGGCACCTCCCAATGACATTGTAACTCAGCAAAGCATGTTTAAGAGACATCCAGCAGACAGCCACTTCATATAGTATCTTTAGAGGAAATGTCATAATCCTTCCATTCACTCCTTCTCTAAATGTACCGAAGGGTCAAAAACCCACTTATGGAATTGGGAGTCACATTGGGAAGCATACCCCAGTAGGACACCATCTCCATGCTTTGGGTTCCTCTTAAGTGCTGCATCCTTGCCCCTCCTCCAGCTTCACTGTGGAAGGCCCTGGAACTCTCCCTGTCACAACGCACCACCACCCATCCCCAAATCCTAGGGAGTTCTAGCTGGCCGACTAGAATCTTATCCACCAGGGTCTCTACATAGTTCCCATTTACTATCATTAAATTTTTTCCTGAACCACGACTTTCACTTCCGTGTCGATAATTTTCCCTGACTCCTTGGACGCTGACATATTTAAGGGTCCTGTGTTGGAGGGCTGGGTACCAGATAAATTGGATTGCTCTTACGGGCTCTGATTTCCCTGGGAAACTTAAGAGTGTTGAGGAGGCGGGCCCGCTGTCTCGCACTCTGTTTGCCCGTGTTATTAATTGTTGTTATGGCTCGCAGTAATGGTGCTAGTGATTTTAATGTGGTTATTTATGTCATGTGCTTAGAGTGATGTGTTCTGGACTGCATTTCATCCCAGACAGCACACATCAAAACCCCTCCTGCCTTTGTCAGGGGACGAGTAAAGAACCCTCTCGCTTTATGATCCTGCCAGGGAGCTACGATTTGGGGTGAGCTCACCAACTGCCAGATGCCCATAAAGGGACAATTGATGGTCCCACTCTATCCTTCACCTTCCATTGTATGTAGCGTTTGCCACTGCTGCTGTGTTTGTACATTCTGCTCGGAGGAGGTTCGGGGTTTTCGGCGTGGCTAGCATGGTATTAAGAGAAATGCATTTAACAGATTACACGATACTCAGTACTCAGCAGCATGGCATTAAGAATTGTGTCTGGTCCCTGCTGACCAGCTTCTACCAAGGCTCATCCACTTGGGATTCAAAGCCATCTCGGGGCTGATCCCTGTGGGTATTAACTCACTGTTCACAACTGGATGCAATTTTAACACAAGACACTCTACCAACACATTCCCTTCCCCCATACCCTGCCTCCCTGAGACTGGCTCCCCCTTTTGCTAATAAAGAGCTTGGTAGCCAAACAAAAAGCAAAAAGTAACAATTACACAATATAATTGACAATGTTTCTCTTAGCCACCCAGAAGAATTGGTGCAGAAAGAGAAAACTAGTTTGCAATATGGAAAAAAATATCAAAAACAAAAGCAAAAGCCACAAAGAAGAAAATCAATGGTCAACCAACCTTCCCTCCTCCCTCCTTTCTTCCTTCCTTCCCTCCTTTCTCCCCTCCTCCCTTCCTCCCTTCTTCCCTCCCTGCCTCCCTTCTCTTCTTTGTCTCCTTCCATCAAAAAGCTTTCAATGGATACTTTCTATACGCTGAAGAGGATTTCCTAAGAAGAATAAATGGCTCCTGGGCTCTAAAGGCTGACAGACTTGGTGGGAAGTAAGCGAAGTGGTCAGAGTCAGCTATTTCACACCATCACACTGCAGTCACAGAGGAGCCACTGGGTCCTTGCGGGATGTGGGTAGTTCCATGGACTGGGGGTTCTGGGGGATCAGGAGGGCTCCTGTATTTTTTTACTTTTCTTCTTGTGACCAGACACTTGACAAGAAGCACTTAAGATTGGAAGGGTTAATTCTGGCTTATGGTTTAAAGAAGGATACAGTTCATCATGGAGGGATGGCAGAAGGAGCCTGAAGCACCTGGTCAGGATGTAAAGAGCAGCTGGGAAGCAAACATGACAGCTTGCCCCCAGACCCACTCCTCCAGCAAGGCTCCACCTCTTAAAGGTGCCACAACCTTTTTTTCCCCTTTCAAAGTGTGTTAGTTTTATGTTGCATGTGAGTATTTTGCCTGAACGTATGGGCACCATGGACATGATTAGTGCCCACAGAAGTCAGAAGAGGGTATCAGATCCCCTGGAAGTGGAGCTATGGATGACTATGAACCACCATGTGGGTGGTGGGACTTGAAGCCGTTTCTGCAGCCCCTCACCCCCAACTTCTTAAAGCAGCAGCCAGCTGGGACCAAGTATTCAAGTAAATGAACCTATGGGGGCATTTTACATTCAAACCACAAACCAAACTGCACAAAAGAAATAACTTTCAAGCTGAAAACTAGTAGAAAAAAGTAAGGTTTTGTGAAACACATTAGAGAAGTGGTCAGGAGTCACATAAGACCATCCAAAAACATATGTCTACATTATGATTCATAACAGTAGCAAGATTACAGTTATAAAGTAGCAACGAAAACAATTTTATGGTTGGGGTCACCATAACATGAGGAACTGTATTAAAGGGACACAGAATTAGGAAGGTTGAGAACCACTGCATTAGAGATAGACAGTGACAGAAAAGGATGCCACATGATTCAAGGAGGAGAAGGAACATTGTGTTCCAGTTGAGGCATGCTGGAGTCAGCCTGCACTAGCTCACTTGGGCAGACTTTTTGTACCTCTTCTCAGCCCCATGTGCAGTACCATTGGTGCTCACCATTGGCTATTATAGGTATATTGAACTAGCAAACACTGTTAGTCATGAGCTCTTGTTTCTCCCTATTTCTTGTTTTTTTGAGAGAGCTAGTAGTTGCACACTGTGGTAGTTTGAATGTAATTGGCCCCCATAATCTCATAGGGAGTGGCACTATTAGGAGGTGTGGTTTTATTGGAGTGGGTATGGCCTTGTTGGAGGAAGTGTGTCATTGTAGGGGTGGGCTTTGAGGTTTCCTATGCTCAGAATACTGCCCAGTGAGTCAGTTGACTCCCTGTTGCCTACAAGACACAGCCTCTAAGCTTCAGCACCACATCTGCCTGCACATCGCCATGCTCCCGTCATGATGATAATGCACTGAACCTCTGAAACTGTAAGCAAGCCACACCAATTAAATGTTTTCTTTATAAGAGTTGCCATGGTCATGGTGTCTCTTCACAGCAATGAAAACCCAAAGACACATACATACTACCCTGCATCTCTAAGAGTGTACAAGGAATGCCACGCCATAGAAAAGTGCAAGGCTATTTTAAAGAGGTCACCAAGGCCTTTGCCTACCCAATATGGAGCCAGAGAAGGAGGTTGTGCTTGTTGCAGGAGAGATTAATTTTAGTGTTCAGAAAAACCTTTATTCATTAAGCCTGCAACTGTGGTAGATGCTGGGAAACGTACTCAATGCTTAACAGTCTTTGCCATGGGAGAGTATTGTCTAGCACAAAACACAGTGCCATACTCCATGAAAGGAAAGAAGAGGTTGAGAGACGAGAGGAGGACCATAGGGAGGATACAGCCTTGGAGATAGGAGGAGAAGCTTGCTGGCATGGAGGACTTGGGGAATAAAGATCTGAGTGACCACTGAGGACAAATAGCTTAGATGGAGTAAGAACAGAGAGCGAGAAAGCTGCTGGAAAGAGTCTTGTGGGTTAGTTTGGAGAATCAGGCTGGCCTAGAGATGGAACAACTGTAGTACAGATTTTCCCAAGGAAAAAAACAGGATTCTGAGCAGATTGAGCAATAGGATGGCATTCAGAGAGTGGACCATGGTAACTGCTGTAGGTCTGATGGGAAGGAGATTAGGGGCAAGAGTGGGTAAGCCTTCTGAAGCCTGGAGACAAGCTATATGACTTTGTCTAGATGTGGGAAGAGGTTCTGAGAGGGATGATTCTGGGACAAAGGGTGGGATGGGAGATGGCATTGATACAA
>CABHPH010081964.1:0-11865 GCA_902168325.1 Peromyscus nudipes | reverse complement strand
AAGAGAGATGAAGTATTGTTTGTTACTTTAGGTGAAAAACAAACAACTTGGATCAGTTTGCTGTCAGTGAATAGAAAGGGGCTGGTGTAACAAATACATGGATGCACTTCCGAGTCCTGGTCTATGGGCAATCTATACCAGGCGTGTGCAAACTTCTCACTGTGCATATAGGTGAGGAGGAGGAGGATGGGAGGGGTGCAGACGAGAGTCTAGTTTTCTAATCATTGAGACCTCCCCCCCCCACCCCGTGCCCATCAGCTCCTCTTGTTAAGCTCCTTGAAGCTACGTCACAGCTCTTCTCACCTTTCCCTGCTTTAAAGGACCCACCACACATGTCACTGGTCCCTAAATTTAGGGAGACCTCCATGTCATAAGCATGTAGCTCACAAACAGCTTATAGAAATACTTAATGGGTCCTCTGAAATAAAATGCTGGGGCTGACACCCACAGCTTAGTCATAAAACACTGAGGACTAGTCAGATCTTTTCAGTTCCTTTTTCAAGATTGTTTCTCTCCAAACTTGACAGAATTATTATAGATGTGAAGGTTATTAAGATTGTTAAACTTCTACTCCTACAAAAGTGTGTATGCCTACAAGCTTTTTAAAAATGCATGAAAGTGCCCATCCTATGAGCTTTAAGTAATATATACATAAAACCCTTTGGGTATATTGTTACTTGTTAATAATGAGCTAAGCATTTATTTTTCTTGTGTCCATCAGACAGTCGCTGCTTTTATAGCCGAGACACTGTGGGTGTTGAAATAGTCTGGAAGTGGACATTGTTACAGTCTGAGCAGAGTTAAGACTTACTTGGGGCAATAAACAGATGCTGTTAATACTTAGAGGAACTGGCAAACAAAATGAATGTAATTTCAGCATTATTTATCTTGACTGCATATCCCTACATCGCTACTTCCTCCTGTCTCTACCTGAAATGGGGTATCTCATTCCCAAGCCCTTGTCCAAATTTATTCTGGCCGGTGAGAAGTTGGACTTTTGATTTCCTGAATTAATTGGCCACACTGAAGGACTTTAATTCAGCTTAATTTTCCTCTGAATATTAAACGCTTATGAGCGAATATAATCCCCCCTTGAAAGTATTTAACTAGAAGGTAACCACACAGGTTTTAAAGAATTTGAAGAGAGAGTGTGAAGAACAGTCGTGTGTGAATTGTGCACAAAATGCATCCAAAAGGTAAAATCCCAAGTACCGTGAAAGATCCAAGTCTAATCATAGGTGGTGGTTTTACCTGTTTAGTTCCAAGTCTCCTATGTAATTTTCCAGAAAATAAAAGCACCTGGTTAGTTCAGACAAGCCAAAGACTTACATCATGAGACAGAATTTTCAAAGAAAACAGCTTTGATTTGCCATGTAGAAGGACTAAATAACTGTGAAAATGTAGCAAATCTTGAATTGGTGTCATCAATGAGTGCATTACGTGCTGTCATGTACCATTTGTTTGCTATCAACATTGTAAGAAAAGAATGTCTACCTTTGTGATAATTATTCATTGATTGCCATAGTCTGCCTAACGCTGGACTTAAGGCACACTGCGATTGGCCCACTTTAGGAAACAAATTCCATTAATGTAAAAATCTGTTAGACCTCCTCCGTTTCTATTCGGTATCATATTCTAGCTTTTGTTTTTTCTTGTAGCACATTCTGACCTGCATTTATTCATCCTGTTGCCTAAGCAACAAGCACCACGCTCCCATTAACTATGATGTAGTGTGGGTCTTATTAGCTTTTTGGAAGAAGACAGAAGACATCAAGAGGATATAATTAATGTTAGCTAAATGTCGCAGTCCATCTATGCATGTGCTTTGTTGTGGAAACAGTCTCCGGAGCTAATATTTCATTTAATTGATAGTCCATTGATGAGTGAAGTTTAAAGTTTTCTTATAAATAACTTTTGAAGAAAGTATTTATTGAGATCTTGGTGTTGCTTTTTTGTTTGTTTATTTTTTGGGTTGGTTTTTTTTTTTTGCTAAATTTGTTCTATATACTCTTAAGCATGAACACAGTATGTGGTTGATTTTATCTTATGGCAACCATTAACGTTAGTAAAGATTGCTTGATAATGATGTGGTTAGAAAAGAAGGAAGCTCCTCCCCACACACTTTTAGTTGTTTATCAGCTGCTGTCACTTATCCTTCAGGCTCTTAATACTTATCCTTGATTTTACAGATGCAAGAATTATTTTCCATATCTGTAAGATAAAATTATAAACTTTTGTTCTATGCATGCCTCCTGGTTTGTAGATCATTGTGGACACATATTAGATCCAAAGTGCCCTTAAGAATATAAAAGAGCCGGGCAGTGGTGGTGCACGCCTTTAATCCCAGCACTCGGGAGGCAGAGGCAGGCGGATCTCTGTGAGTTCGAGGCCCGCCTGGGCTACCAAGTGAGTTCCAGGAAAGGCGCAAAGCTACACAGAGAAACTCTGTCTCGAACCAAAAAAAAAAAAAGAATATAAAAGAAATAGAAATTGGTACAATTCAAGAAGAGCTACAGCAGGACCTGTAGCCAGCTAAGACTTTGGGAAAGTCATGTGTGTTTTGACATCAGAAACCCTCTCACAAGTTATGTGTCTGAAGTCTTCCCTAGTCCCACCCTGCCTGTTCCTCTAAAGACATACATCACATCTGTCTGCTTTCTGCAAAAAAAAACAGAATCTACCTTCTTCTCAACAGCCCTGGGAGTGCCGTGGGGGTCCTCTGAACCTTAGGGATTTCTTCAGCCTTTGCAATGCATGTCAACATCACTAAGTTTTCATGCTGCTTCTTTTCCCAACAAGGAGTTTTGTGTTGTGTTATACAGAATGCTTTTGCCTATGGTTTTTCTTACCACATTTATTGCTACGACCATCTTCCTTTTTCTAAGTTAGACAGCTGCTTCCTAAGTTGTCAAAGTCACAAATCCTCTATCCTTTTTCCTATGACTTTGCTCCTTCATGGCCTCTCCCTGCTCCTTAGGTAACTGTCATTTCCTCTCTTTTCCCTATATTCTTTATTCTCGAAGGTCTCCCTGCACTGTTTACATAGCTTTCCTTAAGGACGATGGTCCATAGTAGTGTGTCTTCTCTGAACTTACATAGTGGCTGTATTTTGTGGCCACCATTCCATCTCTGGAGTTAGAAATTAAGTTTCCACTTAAGTATACCTCATCTTAGTTTCCACTTACGTATACCTCATCTTCCCACCTAGAAGAGAAACCAACAAGTCTGTGTTGTGTGTTGATTTCCTTGCTTTGCTCACAGCTCCTAATGCAATGTCATATACGTAGAAATCCACCAGCAAACACCATATACACAACAGGTTGACATGACTGGACCGCCAATTTTTTTTTTATCAACTAAAAGTTATTTTTTGCCCATGAGAATATGGAGCACCAGTCGTCCCATTCAGGAATTGAGTCCTCTGTAAATACCTTCCACATGCTAGAAAGTGTTAATTACTAGAGACTTAACGATGAACAAAACATGATCCTTGCCTCCGTTGGGGTATACTGTTGTCCTGAGTATTTCCTTGCAAATCCCACAAACGTTCCTTCCTTCACATAGTCCATAGTGTGGGATATCTTGCCCCTCATCCTTCCATACAGTCAGCATCCCTCGGCAACTTTTTCCTACATTAAGTTATAGTGCATAATGGAAAGTGCAAAACATCTGTTGGAGCACAAAGTCAAGGGAATTGAAGATAGTGATAACATCAAAAACTTAGCAATACTACAGCAGATTTATGGTGTAAAGACCAGATTACAAAGCTTGTGTCCCTTGGAGGAGGACTGACGCATAGCCTCACTGTGCTCACTCACCAACAGTTACAGTCACAAATTCTAAAGGGGAAAAGGATGAAATTATATACCATGTCATCCTTTTAGTGTCTCCTGTTGACCCATCGCCTTGGGATGGTTTGACCATTTTAAAGTGTTCAGGATGAAGTCTTTATGGGGTCAATTATAAAAGGAATACTGGAAGCCCCACACAAATTGGAATTTTTATGAACTTGAGTGGATAGCCTTCATAAAGGCTTCCTGGAGGTCAGAGTGAGCAGTGCCCATTAGACACTGAAGGAGACCCACAGAGCCCTTGAAAGGTGATCGATTTGAATAAAACATTCCAGCAAGAGAAAGCTGATAAGTACATATTTAACTGAAACTTTTCTCCCAAGTTTGTGGTGCATATTGCATGCTAATAGACCTGCAGATCTCTTGTACTTTACAGAACTTCACTGAAGTAAGAGTGCTGTTTGCAGCTGGTCTGGCGCAGTGACCTTTTAAGTCTTAGCAAACCGCTTTGCACGTAACATGTTAAACCTGTGAAGTAGAAAAGTAAATTGCCCCTGATGTTTCTTACTTAACTATTTCTCAGGCAAATTTAAGAAGTCTCTGCGATTTAAAGGAAATATAAGAGAAAAACGCCCATTTCCCCCACCTTCCTGTTTCTGAAGCAGCCTTGAGTTTGCCTAATATTGCAAAAGCAGCTATGATTTTCCAAACTTACTTAGGACAGTAGCGGTAAACTTGTTCTTACAAAAGATTTTGTTTTCAACCAGTAGCATTTAAAATCTGTTGGCATCTAGCAGTCAGTGCCAAAGGGGAGCCATTTTTTATCTGGACAACAACTTAATTACAAATCTAAGCGGCAGCAACTACCGAAGGGTCCTGGGGTCAGAAGGAAAGGAAGGCTTCTCATCAGCATGATCTTGTCTCCCTATCATTTGGTTTGTTCATCTGCAGAATCAATCTAATGAGGAATCGAGAAGCAAGGCTCCTTGAGGTGACTATGTTAATATTTCGAGCCGTTTAAAGGTGCAGGGCATAATGTTGGTGCCAAGAGAGCTATTAATTGTTCCCGTGTATGCCATTAGCCTGGGGAAGGCCACTGATTGCTTGGGCAGTCCAGCAAGTCGGAAATGAGGGCATGTGCCGGAATGACCATGTTGAAAGAATGACTCTTGGGGAAGATGTCAGCCATGGTTCCAATCTGGCGATGGTAAAAAGCCTTTTCCTCCATCTGGAAGTTACTCTGATTAAATTTTTAAGCATTAAAATATGTTGGCCCATTTTCTAATAATCCAGTAATGTAACTCCCATTACTAACTAATGTTCACATGAGTTAGCCTTTAATTTAGTCATGGAGCACATTTGCATAATTTGATCTCCAGAATTGCTTCAAATGACCAGATATTTGGGATGAGGAATTTGCATCATGAGTCTTAAAAGTTACTAAAACTGCGGAGTTACAGACAAATTTTAAGAAATCCAGCTAGAATCATATTTCTTTTTGCTTTAAAAAAAAAAGAGCAGATCTTGCAGGCACCTTGCTCGGTGGCTATGACCTTCATTTTTTTCATTTTCCAGACAATGCCCTAACCCCTCTAGAAGCCAGCCTCCTTCCCAACTTTCCTATAAATTGCTGTCTTCAAGTCGGCTGTGAGCTGCTTCTCGACAAATTCTCACTCACTTTCCCCTCACTTCATTCCTCTTTGCTCTCTTAGCTTGTGTGACCTTCTCTCGCCATTTCTTATCCTCATTAACCCCACCCCACTCCCTACCCCTGACTGTGGGACATCACACTGCCCTTTCCATCATCCTGTTCTCCTACTTTCCGTGTGTATCCATATGGGAGCCTCTACTTTCCAGACATGCTCCAAGATCCACGTCTGCTTGCCTTGCTATACCTCTTTCTACCTGGTTTCCAGCGCCGTCCAACTGCTCACTACGCATTTCCATATGCATGTATGCATACGAAGCATTTAGCACAGATCTGGCATAAAATAAATGCCCAACAAATGTTAACTGTAACTGCAGCCAGAGGGATCTAAGGCACACGTTTGCTTTCATCTATGATGCTTAAATCCTTCAGTGGTTCTTATGTGTCGGAGATGGTATTTCCAAAATCCTTACTGTGACTCTCATATTTGGGATCCCTGCTGACCTGGACCCAGATAATTCTCCAGCCTTATCTATCTCGTCTTATTTCTCCTCTGTGCAGTAGAGAAGTGAATCGCAGGCTTTTCTTCCACTGCCTGGCTTTGCACACACCACTCTCTGCCAAGAATCATCCTTCTTCTCTCTTAACTCCTTTTTATCCTTTGGCTCTCAATTCAGTTGTCACATCTTTTAGCTGTCAATTCTCTTCTGACCTTTCAGATACAAGTCTGGATGCTTCTTCCCTAGGACCCTTTCTTAAAAATTTCCTTCCTGAGCTATGTTACCTGTACATTGTCCATTTACTCCCTACACCCATACCCTTCCACCATACATACATATTGGACCAGACTTTGGCAAATCTGTGCGAAGTGCCACATGGTAAATCATTTAGACTTTACAAGACATATGATCTCTGTGACCAAACCTCTCTGCCCCTGTTGATGCAGTAAAATGGCCATAGATGATATGAATATTAATGGGTGTAGTTTTGCTCTGGTAAATTTGTCTGTATTAAAACAGGCAGATTAGTCATTGGACCATAGTTGGCTGCCCCGCTCCACAGTTGGAAATCTGCCTTCCTCCCCTGTGCCTCCAGATCTAATGAAAGAAAGCAGAAGCAAACAAGAAGAAAGAGAAGACGGCACGGGGGTAGAGGGGGAGGCAGCAGGCAGGTGTCTACAGGAAGGGATTCGGAGGGTCTGTTTGTTGTAAAGATAGTCTCAGTGTGCTGCTGAGGATAGTCAGAGCAAGCCCCAGTCTTCGGGAGATTGACAAGAGCTCTGGAGGGTGTTTTGCAGACTAGAGTGTATTTTCAGCAAGCGAACTGAAGAGGCCTGAGATCTAGAAAAACACAGCTGTAAAGCAAGTCTGCCTTCCCTCTGTGTGGAATTCCTTTCTCCTCCTTCCTCACCCAATTTTTCTTGAATCCATTTAAACCTCCTAACACTACCCTGTCCCTTAGAGAGCATACTCTCTCTTCCCAGTAGACCTCCAGTGCCCTTTCCTTAGCCCCAGGCTGGTCCTTATATTGCTGTGCAGTTGTTTTAATCTGTTCAGATCTCTGATTCTACCCTAGAGAGTGAATCTCTTAGAGGTAGAGATTGGGCGGTATTTTCATTTGTATTCCTAAAGCCTAGCACACTGCCTGGCATGGTAGTCTCTCAACATTGATTGAATGGAATTTTTAAGTACTATGCAGGGTCATATAAATTAACCTGTGTAATTCTTACCATCTATCAGTAATTATTAGTATGTCCATATTTAGAGATGAAGAGAATGAGACTCAACATGGTTTAAGAAAACTATTACCAGAGCCTGGATTACAAAGTTGGCTCTCCGTGATGAAAACACCTTCTCTGGCTTTAGTGAGCTGTGACAGTGTCTTCATGTCCATCTTCAGCAAATGTTTCCAAGGAATACAGTGGGGACTATTGGCTCTATTCTCAAAGCTCTGCCAGTCTTCAACGCTCTTTCCTTGGTTTTTTTTCCTCTCACCATGCCTTACCTTTCCATCACCCCCTCACTGCTTCTGTCTTGGGTAAACCAGAGCTTTACCCAAGACAGAACCAGCACTGTCAAGCAAGTAATCACCTTCAGTTCTATCGACGGTTGTCTGACAGGATGTCAGGCAGTAAGTCCAACCAAGCTCAAGGCATCAGCGAGGTTGATTCTAGGGATGGTTGATTCTATGGATTCTGTTCTGGGCCTGTTTCCTTGAAGAAGGCCACCTTATCCCTGTGTTTTGACATTGGCTTCCATGTCTTGGCACAACTGTGCCTATGTTTCTCTTTTTGTAAGGAAGGCTGTCACACTTGGTTGTGGACCATCCTAATGACCTCATTTGAATTTGACTGTTTCTAGAAAGACTCTACTTCCAAAGTAAGGTTACATTCTAATGTACTAGGGTTAGGGCTTCAACTGTTTCCATAGCTCATTGCAATCATCTCCCATCTTCTTCCTGATTCTCTAAGCTGGCCCATGTCTGCCATATGTACTAGGAACTCTCCAGCCACTTAAGATCATATGATTTAAAATAATATTGAGAAATAAGAATCCTTAGAACACCTGTTATGGATTACAGAGTTGTATAAGGGGGAGAGAAAATTAAGTGAATGTTTATGACAGGTTTCCAAACATCAGTTTGTTGATTCTGTTGCTTTGGTGCACAGAATTAAGTTCAGTTGTTTTGATTTTTATCTTTCTTTTATTGAGAAAAGTTGATCAGGATTTCCATATAAAGAGTTGTAGGACATCTTGTGTTAATTGGCCAGTGTCTGTCTAGATGGTTGGCAAGGAAAAAAAATGGGTTTGCTTTTCTAGATATTTGAAGGTGATCTTGGAATTCAAGTCCTAGAAACTAAAGTATATCAAGATTATTTGGTAAAAGTCATATTCCACATTATTTAAATCAGAAAAGTAAAGTCCCATAAGGAAGAAGCTGAGCATCTGGGCTTCACCAGGCCTGAATAATGATATAGTCTGGCTGGCTATATGCTGTCCCAGAACAAAATTGATAGTAACATTCAAGCTGGTAACATCAGTGCCAGATGCCCCTCTGTCTTTCAGAAAGACACAAGCAAGAGATCATGTAGATGAGTTCAGCCTTTGAAGAACTACTGGATGAGCTTCAGTGAAGCTCTTTGGAGAAGAGAAGAGTGAATGGTTTGTTATAGAATCAGAAAATGCAATTTGTTGGCTTTCTGGTAAGTCATTATGACATAGTAGAAGGAATAATGCTGTACCAAATTCACATTGTGCTTTACATATATTATCTAAATCTCGTTGACGGAAGAAATAGATTCTATGTTTAGCTGTAGCATAAATGGTTTGGAATTAGGTAAGCCTTCCACTCTATGGTCTCTGAACAAGGTCAGATATAACCTATTTCTTTTCAAAACTCCCCTTCAGCGCTCTCCGCCCTTGGGTCTGTCCTCTACTATTTTTCCCTTTATAACAAAGGTTCTCAGAAGAAATGTCTGTACTTTGTGGCTGGCCTTTCAGTTCAATAAGTCCGGCTTGATGACATCAACCTCTTCCCTGATCCTGAAGTTATTTATAAATGATGACCAGTAGTGCACTGCTAACTGCCCAAATCCAATTTCAGCATTCCAGTCCTTATTAACCTTATCTACCTATGGTGCATGACTCTCTTGATCTCTCCTGGGTGTGTATCACTTGGGCATCTCACGTCCCGGTGCTTCACTTCTCTGTCTCCTCTGTAAGCCTCCCTCCCCCTGCCTGCACCCTCGACACTCTCTTTTCACTCAAGCAACGTGAATTTTTCTACCTCTTGTATAGTTTCATGGCTCCCCAAACTCAGTGCCTAAATCTGGGGGTGTCCTTTCCTCTAAACCTTCTTCCCTGAAGAATGATTGAGCAGAGTCAAAAGGTTGATGAGACATGAAGTCTTGTGGAACTGGAAAGGAGGCGCAGGTACCTTGGCATAAACACATCCCATGAAGTGGAAGCCAGAGAAGCCATGGTACATTGGATGGACTAAGTAGCCGGCTGCTGGTAAAGGAAGTGCTACAGGCCAGGCGGTGGAAACGCAGAGATCAGCAGGCAGCTGAAAAGTGATTCAGACAACTGTTTCAATGGGAGAGGATGGAAATGGGTGTGGGCCTTGGATGGAATGATGAAGTAGAAGAAAGTCAGGATATTGGAGAAGGAAGAGAGACTGAGAGAATGGTGGTGAGGAGACCTGTGATTCAGAGACAAGCAGAGGGACTGGTCTGTAGTAAGGACATCTCTTCTCCAATTGAAGGGAAGACATGGAGAATGACCACTCCTGTATATGGAAGCTGGGGAGAAGATACAGCTGTGTTTCCTCTAAGGCTCTCCATTTTCTGGTGAATTATAACAATAGTGAGGGAGATTTGAGGATGCAGAAGATATTTAAAAAGCTAACTCAGGGCTGGTGATGTAGCTTGGTGGGTATAATGCTTGCCTCGCACAGTCTCCAGCACTCCATAGAACTAGGTACACATAATCCCAGCACTCGGGAAGTAGAGCAGGAAGATTGGTAGATCAAGGTCATCCCGGGATGCATGACAGTAGTATCAGAAAACAGGAAAAAGAATTTACAAAGAAAATGGGTTAGCACTATAGGACCATGGTTAGTGCTTATTTTAGACTTGCAGTCACTAGGTTATACAGGAAATGCAGAAATTGGAAAGACAGTGACGCTCTAAGGCATACAGTTGTTCCCATAGTCTGGCTTCTTCATCCATCTGGAGTGAGAATGTGGGCTGGTCACTTAACCTTTGTGAACATCATTTCTCATGTGCAAATTGGAGATAGTATTACCTAGTTTGCAAGGTGATGGTAAGAATTAGATTAAGGCCAGCTGTGTGCTTCTAGCAGGCAATGAATCATGACGAGAAGAGCGTCTGCTCGGTGGAGCTGGCAAACCACTTTAGAATTAACTGACTAACCGGCATAGGGTGCAGTGAGGCCCACAAGTTCTCCCGAGACTCCCTCGCTCTCACCCTCAGAGTACACTGGAAACAAGGAAGAGGGTTACCCGAATTATCCCTAGGAACAGCAAAACATCCATAACCTGCCTATCTCAGAGACCTCATTCCAAACAATGGCTAAAAGCCTTTGGGAAGCTGGATCACCATAACCCACTCCTACTCACTGTAGACCTTGATTAATTGGCTCAGTGCACCTGGAGAAGTGATCAGGGGTGGGGGGATGCGGGGCACTCACAACCTTACAGGGGTACAAATC
Source organism: Peromyscus nudipes (assembly GCA_902168325.1). Classification (NCBI taxonomy): domain Eukaryota; kingdom Metazoa; phylum Chordata; class Mammalia; order Rodentia; family Cricetidae; genus Peromyscus; species Peromyscus nudipes. Next base: position 1,195 of record CABHPH010081964.1, on the reverse strand, counting down.
ACTGGAAGCATATTGTAGGACACCCCCAGAACTAGATCTGATTTTGTTCTGACCCACTCAGTTACAGACCCACTCAAGGACACTCACTCATTATAAAATGACCTCCAACTGTAGCTGCTCAGAGTATGCTAGTTTTTATTCAAAGCATTTAAAGTTTATTTATTTAATTGTACATTTATGAGTGTTTGCTTGCACATCGGTGTGTGCACCAAGCCCATGCCTGGTACCCAACAAAAGTCAGAAGAGGCCATTGAATTCCCTGGAACTAGAATTACAGAGAGTTTTAAACAACCATGTGGGTTCCGGGAACTGAACCTGGATCCTTTGTGACAGCAACAAGTGCTTTTAACCACTGAGTCATCTCTCCAGCCCCTATGATAATTTTATAAGAATATTTGAATACATAAGAATGTAGTAGTTCTGTCCCCAAGGATTAATAACCTAAACTTGCATTCCAACTATTCACATACTGTAAAGCATCTGAAATATGTTGTAGCACATTTCAAATATAAATCTGTGTTTCAGATCTGCAGCTTTAATCCTTCAGGATGTGTTGACAATCTGAAGTAAAAAGTAAAAAAAAAATTTTTTTGTGAAAGGTTCTTAGGAAAATCTTTTTTAATGGATTCTGGGAAGGTCTATCCATTCATAGGGGAATGAACTGTGTACATAGTCTATTCATCTACCAGTGCTAACTGTGGAAGGGACCACAGAGAGGCATAATACAGTATCTGCTGCTCAAAGACCCTACAGTCCACTCAGGAAGCTAAGTCTGGCATACTTAATGCCCAGCAGCAATACACACTCAAGCAGTAATGAAAGGCAATAGTGTGTTTTTATGGCCTAGGCTGTAACTATGGGAAGAATGAATGTTATAAATCCATGACTGGTTATGTCTGTGAAGGAAGAGATGTCTGTCATCTGGAGTACTCAGGGAAGGCTCTCTGGTGGAAGTGGTCTTGAGTAGCATTTGTATAAACACCGAGGAATGGGAGAAATGATAAAAAAAAAAAAATTGAATGGAATCTGGAACAAATGGGGTGAGATGTCCAAATGCAGATAATATTTCCAAAGAAAAGGGGTGCTACTCGGGTAACAATCTTGGGGGCCAACAAATGCTTCTCTGAATGAAAATGTCCCCCACTTTGCAAAATTATGGTTCAGGCACTACCCATGCACCATGTGGGGAGACAGC
>CABHPH010081961.1:0-11542 GCA_902168325.1 Peromyscus nudipes | reverse complement strand
ACACACACACACACACACACACACACACACACACACACACACACACATTTTCTACTCAGTAGCCATCACCGTAGACAAGACTGAGTGATTTTATTTTATTTTTTTATTGATTAATTTTTTTCATTTATTTTACCTCTCAACAGCAGTTTCCCCTTCCTCCTCTCCTCCATTCTCTCTGCTTGCCTCCCATCTATGCCCCCTTCACTCCACCACTGACTCTGTTCAGAAAGATGCAGGCCTCCCATGGGTGTCAACACAGAGTGGCACATCAAGTTGAGGCAGGAACAAGGTTCTTACCCTGAACAAAGGCTGGGTGAGGCAACCCAGTATGGGGAATAGGTTCCCAAAGTCAGCTCAAGTGCCGGGGACAGGTCCTGTCTGATCCCACTGCTAGGAACCTCACAAACAGACCAAATTACACAGCTGTCACATACATGCAAAGGGCATAGGTCATTCAAAGGCAGACTCCCTAGGTGAAGACCAAGTGATTTTAAATGTTCACTTTGCCCCATAGATAAAAGGCTTTTACTATTTATTCTTCCCTTAGGTGAGTACAGGCACATAATAAAATTTAAGTCACTAGGTGTGGTGGTATTGTGTTACCCAAAATATTGTGTACCCTAATAAACTGGGGTCAGAGAACAGAAAAGCCACAATATGTTTAACATAGAGGATAGGCAGTGGTAGCACACACCTTTAATCCTAGCATTCCAGAGGCAGAAAATCCACGTGTTCAAAGATACAGCCAAGCATGGTGACTCATGCCTTTAATCCCAGAAAGCGAGCCTTTAATCCCAGGGAGTGGTGGCAGAAAGCAGAAAGGTATATAAGGCGTGAGGACCAGAAACTAGAAGCTTTTGGCTGGATAAGCATTTGGCTGGTTAAACTTGAGGCTTTCGAGCAACAGTTCAGCTGAGAGCCATTCGGATATGAGGACACAGGGGCTTCCCGTCTGAGGAATCAAGATCAGCTGAGAAGTTGGCAAGGAGGTTAGCTGTGGCTTGTTCTGTCTCTCTGATCTTCCAGTGTTCACCCCAATACCTGGCTCAGGTTTGATTTTATTAATAAGACCTTCTAAGATTCATGCTACAACTAGGGATGTGCCATTGAAAGGGACATTTGTTTCAACTATTCCTCATCTCTTTGCCTCATCTGCAGCCCGAGTACTTTGCTGCACTACAGCCAGGAATCCTAACACATGGTCCTACCTCCAGGCTTAGAACAAGAGCCTGGTCCATGGTATAGGGGTCCTCTGCACCATGAACCCAAATGAACTTTCTGTCCTTCACATTTAATTCATCATCAGGTCCCAGGTACAGAGGCTAAGGCACATGGAGCCATTCCTTTGAGTTTCCTGCCCTCAGCCAGCTGCTGGGCATTCTGATCACACATTAGGAACCTACCTTCCTTATCATGGTCCTAGACTCAGTACAGATCTCTTGTTGGGTTCACTATTTGGGGAGCCCATCACAAAGCTTGCAAATAAATCACACATGAAGGCTTATTCTTATTTATGAATGTGTGGCCTTAGCTTGGCTTGTTTCTTGCCAGCTTTCTTTAACTTTTAGTTTTCCCATAACTTTGTATCTCTGTTATTTTTCCGTTCTCTTACTTCTGTAAATCTTACTCCACGGTCTGCTGTGCAGCTGGGTGGCTGGCCCCTGGGTCCTCCCCTGTCTCTGACTACTAGTTCTCTCTCCTCCCAGGTTTCTCCTTTTACATATTCTCTCTGCCTGCCAGCCCCACCTACTCTTTCTCCTGACTTGCTATTGCCTGTATTTGGCTCTGTGTAGCTATAGTTTTTCTGCCTGGCCCACAGTCAGGACAAATCTCTGTCACCTGCCAGTCCCATAGCTGCTCAGACCCAACCAAGTAAACACAGAGACTTATATTGCTTACAAACTGTATGGCTGTGGAAGGCTTCTTGCTAACTGTTCTTATATCTTAAATTAATCCATGTCTATAAATCTATACCTTGCCATGTGGCTTGTGGCTTACTGGCGTCTTTACATGCTGCTTGTCCTGGCGGTGGCTGGCTGTGTCTCCTTCTGCCTTCCTGTTCTTTTAATTCTCTCTGTTAGTCCCACCTATACTTCCTGCCTAGCCACTGGCCAATCAGTGTTTTATTTATTGACCAATCAGAGCAATTTGACATACAGACCATCCCCCAGCAGCTCTGTGTTTCTTATTTAATAAGACTGTTTAGAATTTCATATACAACTAATAGATTTTGTTCACCTGATCCTCAAATACCTTTAGCAATCTGAGAACATGGCATTTATTATAATTTTTTTATGGTAGAGAGACATGCCAGCTCCTGGCAGCATCCTGTATTTTCTCCAAGGAGGTGTATGGCCACAGAAGATCTTTTGCCTGGTGGCTTTCTTCAAATGTAGCAAAGCCAGCCATGATGTCAAAAGCTGCTTTACACCTTAAACTGCTGCTGAGATCCTGTCCAGACTGTTAATAAGAGGAGCAACAGGGGATTGATTGTCCTGCTCTACCAGATAGGTGGGCTGATCCCCTGAAATTCCTACTCCACACAAATCTGTCAGATCTTCTGGGATTGACAGCTGAACAAGTACAGCTTCTGGTACTTGTTCCCCCTAATGACCACAGAGACTGGGGACTGCCTAGGTAGATGGAAAGATGTCTCACTTCTCCTCATTTACTTATCCTTCTCAGATATGATGATGTGTGATGACCAGGGTATTCATAGACTTATCAATTTATACCTCTCCCCCCAACACCAAGGCCACAAACATCTTGTTAGCTCATGAGTAAGTTTCCTGTTAAAAGTACAGACAGGTGTGCCTTATTCACGGACTTCATGGTACTGGATGAACTGTTTTCAGATGTAACTTTGGAGGTTCAAAGATTTATCATTGATAAATGCTGTTTTGACAATCCAATAGAGCACTGACTATAGTTTTCAGGAGTCCTTAAATGTCTAGCCTGCAGGGCATTTACCCACCAACCCCACAGTCCCCAAGAATTTTCTTGAGTGCAAGCTGTACCAAATATTAGGTATAAGGATTTAGATTGGGAGATAAACAGATAGAAAATAAAGGATAGCCTCAAGAGGGTCTGGAACCTATTCCAATGAGCCCCGACTGTTTCTGTCCCAGGGTATTTATAGAAATACCAAGGGAGTGGAACAAAAGACCCCCCCACTCTGCCATCACAAATGCAGGCCATCTCAGGCACCTGCACTCAGGCCCGTGGTCCAATCATCCTCTCTGTGAGGACCTACTGGGCAAAGCCAAGAGGAACCTGAAAACTGGCTCCCATGCTAGCCTTTGCTATGACCCCTGGATATAAATCTGTTCCAGTTGTTTTACAAACATCTACAGGTTACTGCACAGGTCCACCCCTCCTGCCAGACTCATACCAAGGCCAACCTGCAAGGGGTCTTCCAGATACACCAGCCCCTATACCAGCTTCAGCTCTGAAAATCCAAACCAGGAAAATACTGGCAGGTTGACTTCACTTGCATGCCCACTCATAAAAATTCCATTATCTCTGAACTTATTGACAGTTTTTCAGAATAAAGAGAGGCATTTCTCACCTCCATAGAAACAGCAGATGTGATGGCTCAGGTACTCCTAAAGAACACATTATCCCTCCATTTGGCATAAAATCTCCTAAAGTTTCTGGCACTTCACTGCTGGTACCATCTCTCTAGGCTCAAGAGGACATGAACCCAGCAACTGATACCTGGTATTCCAAAATGTCCCAATGAAGGGAATATCTGCTCTTGTGTTTCACTCATCCACTCTTACCTCTTCTGTACAACCAGGGCACATCTCTCTTTCATTCTTTCTGGCAGCCACATCACCCTTCCCATGGCTAGCCCCACTCATAGGGCTGGTGTTACTAAACTAACTTTATTTCCTAGCAACCTGCCTTCTCTGCCTCCTCAAGAAATCAGGTTCCTGAAGTCTCAAGGATGGCAGCTAACTGAATGCTTCTTCACTCACACCTACCACTGTGTGTGATCCTGACTCCCAACTTCCCCCTCTCACTTTGTCCCACATCAGCAGGAAGCAGTTTCAAGAATTCAGTGCCTCTCATTCCTACCTCTTGTGCTCTCCATTTTAACTCCTCGCCTTTTTATGATAAACAAAAGGGAGGAATGTTAGCACTTAGACAGACATTACCTGGCAGGACCCTTGGGGACCTACCCAGTGAGCAGGCAGCACTTTAGCCTTTTCAGGGTACTGACATGTCATCATATGTAGCCTGTTTGTGCATTTGCTAAGTCCCCTTTAAGAGAAAACCCTTCTGCTACCTTCCCTTGAGGCCACATCTGTACCTCCTCTCCTCCCCCTTTTCTGTCTCTTCTTCTTTTCTGCTCCCTTCTTTTCTTCTTCCTCTTATCTCCCCAGTTCTTCTCTCACCATAATAAATCCTCTACAGGAGTGCTGTCTGCATGGTAGATCTCTCTATGACCTGCCTTGACTTGAACCTGCCAAGAATGCTGTCCTCAGTTTCCAAATTATATGTTATCTTCACTTTCATCTATCATCAGTTTCTTATCTCACGTGAATAGATGTTTGTTCCCAGCTTCACAGGAATGGTTTCATACAGCAGGTCTGCCCATTAATGTTAATTTGCTTAAATCTGGCCTTCAAGTGTGGATATGTATGCTGGAGAGATATTTAAGGTCACACCAAAACCAAGAACAATCCATATATTTGAGGATCACCCTCATAATTACTACTGTAGCTCCCTGAAAACCTGATTAATTCTTACTAGAGTATGTTGGTACAAAACTCATTATCCACAATGCAGTTTTACTTCTATCTCCCTGTGTATTTCTTTAATCTCCTCTAGAATTCTCTGACATAACAAACAGCATCCTCATCAGAGGATGAGTGGAGGTGATGCTTGATGTTGTACTTATATCCTCCCAAATTATCACCTAAGTTCACCAAATTTCTTAATAATGACAATGGGCTAGTTATTAAGTTATTGAAACAGAAAGTGAATTGATACATATAGAAGGAAAAATAGAGCTAGAGATTGCCTTTTGTTGTCAGTGAGTAGACCTTGAAATAGAGATAATGTGTTGGATTATGTCCATGGGCTACCGGATCCTATCCTGGCAGGATGGGTAGAGTGTGACTTTCATACTGAAACTGATGCCCACACATCAGACATATGCCTGTGGATGAAAGTAAATGAATGTATTTTAGTGTCATTGTGGGCACAAGGCAGTAAGATGAGCTATCTCAGTACCCATCTTCATAAACAGCATGGGTACTACACAGCTGCTAACACTCTCTTGGAGTTCTCACACTGTAGCACCCATCATGGAGGAGGAATTCTCCTTGCAGTGAAATGTCTTGATGAGAGAATTCAGTATGGCACAGTGTAACCAGCTCTTGCCTTGAACAAGTGACCTCTTCTGCATTTTGGAAGTTTTAATTTTTAGTTCTCTTTTTCAGCTCTTGACTAGAAAACATTTACAGTTTACACTTAATGTATTTTCCATGTGCAGGAAAGGACACTAATTATATCTAAAAGACCAAAAATCTTATGCTGTGGATATCACTCTGTATCAATAAAGCGCTGATTGGCCGGTAGCCAGACAGGAAGTATAGGCGGGACTAACAGAGAGGAGAATTGAGGGAACAGGAAGGTAGAGGGGAGACGGCGTGGAGCCGCGGCAGGAGAAGGAAGATGTAAGGTACCAATAAGCCACGAGCCACGTGGCAAAGTAGAGATTAATAGAAATGGGCTAAATATAAGAGTAAGAGCTAGACAATGATAGGCCTGAGCTAATGGCCAAGCAGTTTAAATAATGTAAGCGTCTGTGTGTTTATTTTATAAGTGGGCTCGGAGACTGGCGGGTGGCAGAGATTTGTCCTGACTGTGGGCACAGCAGGAAAACTCTAGCTACAATCTTATATCTCAACAATATTGTGAAACAATCTAAAATTTCACAAATCATGTGCATCTCCAAGATGCACACACCCCTGAGCCCATACCCACAGTGTAAAGTGAGGCTGAGAGTAGCCATTCAAGATGATGCTGGGGCTCAAAGATGAAATGCTAACAAGAATTAATGTGAAATGAATACTTGGGAATAAGCAATTTTAAACCAAAGTTTACCTTCACGAAAAAAAAGAATTCTTAACAATAAAATATTCTTGTGCATTACTAAAGAACCAGCCTTAATAATATACTTTCCAGGCACTCAGAAGAGAAACTACAAACAGTGAGATTTATTTTCAGGAAGAGAATCTCAGCTCACCGAGCTCTTTAGTCCATTTCTTCAATCCTCTCTCAGTCTCTAGCTTTACAGTTAGATACCCAAACAATTGCAATCCTCCCCCTCCAACCAGGTCACCAGACCTGAATTCCTGCAAGGTCATAAAGGCAGGTAAGATTTTTCCTCAGGCAGTGACCATCAGGCTTTCTTCTACAACCCAAGATGGGAGTGGTAAAAGAGGAGGGCAACTGAGCACTAATGACTGAACAGTTAGTATATCAAAAAGGGGATCTATGTGCTTAGTCTACATTCCTAGAAGTGGTTAGGTAAGAAGGTAGGGGTCTATTAGTAAGATTGTACAAGAAAGGAGGGTCTCACTATAAATTACACAAGAAATAAAGCTATATGCCTGACCTAGGACACAGATTTTGTTTCATTTGGCCTTGGATGCTTAAGTCTGTTCTTAGAGAGTTCAGAGACAACATCTCTGATAAGATACTTTCATCCCTCTGGGAATGGTCCTGGCCAGATGCTGCTAATGACAATAATTACAGGGAGGCTTGAAGTGGGGTTCTGGATGTGCATCGTTGTCAGCAGAGAAGGTCATCTAAATACTCCTTTAGTAGAGGGCAAATGGTACCCAATAAATGATGGAAAAGGTAAAATAACACATGAGAAACTTATAGCAGAAAATGGCTGATAATCAAAAGCCAAATATCACCAAGGCTCCTTGAGCCTAAGCTTGACCTCTGGAAGGCCCTAGGCTCTTTCCAGGTATTAGCTTTGTCATAATCAGCTGAAATCCTACTATATATTTTTGTGGCTTTTAGCAAAATATGAGCACCAAACAGGTGAAAATGCTAACATTTTGTTCTTAGAGTAATTGTATATGTTTTTAAGAAAAGGGCAATGCATCTATAGGGGAGTGTTCAGCTGAGTGGAATCAAATTTAGGGCCATGAGAATATCATGTTTCTTCTTGATCTGCAATCATGAATCCTCTGATCTCATCCATATGAGCTGAAGGATCAGTTGCTCATTGTGTCTCCTCTGTTCTGAGTCTTTCTAGCATCATCAATCTGCATCTTCCTCTGCTATGGATCACTGTTTTCCAGGTTGTTATGACTCTTGCCCTTTTGAATCTGAATAGCTGTGATTTTACCCCAGTGACCTGTACAAGACTGGTGCCATCATGGTTTGGAGGCTTCTGAGGTGACTCAACTCCACAGTGTCACTATATACAGTTAGAAGTTGGAGGGAGAAGCCCATTTGCAGTGATATAACCACTGAAAGGTTGCCCACATCACAAGCCATAATGAAGCACTCTATTATCCCTCTAATTATGAAGGATAGGCATGTTGGTTGATCTTTGTTGTATATCAGGTCTGGATGTAGGTTCGTGCAGGTCCATGGAAAGAATTACAGAGGCACCTCAAGGATTCATTTTTATCCTTTTCCTGGTGTAGGGTGGATTTGCCTCTATGGACTGAACCACCCTTGGTGAGGTAAGGTCCTATATTGTTTTACAAATCACACCTTTAGCAAGTCAACTCCGTACACCAAAGTCTTTGACCTAAGCCCCCACCAGAGGGATAATGCCAAATGCAAATTCTCAATAATAATACCACAGTTTTATGGATTTTTGTTTCTAAGTTTGCATAGGCTTTGATCCCCTAGGAAAACTCTCAGATAATACTTCCAACAGAAGGTATGGAGAGAGGGGTAACAATCACAAAAGGCAGATCAAGGCCTGCTGCTGACACTCCCGTGTCAAATTGGCTATAGCTTGTTGGGACGTCTTCCTCCATTTCCCCTTTTCTATGTGCAATGATTAGCTATTTTGGAGTTTATGTAGCTTGGCTGCAAATAGAGCCTTTTCTCTGTCTTTCTGTTTAACAACCTTATGTAAGTAAGTCAAACTTCATTTCAAAACCAATAAGGTTACCACTGCTTGCACAAGAGTAACACGTGGCAAAAAAAAAAAATCTATTAAAGTGATCCACAGTGTTAAATGAGGCTATAGTATCTGCAAGGCTTTCCACAACATTTGTTCCTGTCATATCAGGTAACTTTTTGTAAAATTTCCTTAATTTCTTGTTGTAAATGATAAATCATTTGAGAAGAATTAGGGTGACCCATCAAATGCATCTTAACCTTTTCCCAATAACACATGCTATAAAGGTGTAATACAAAAAGATGAAACATTCAAATCACATTTTGTAGCTTGAATCTTAAAGAGTCTTATTAATAAAATCAAACCTGGAGCCAGGTATTGGGGTGAATGCTGGAAGATCAGAATTTTATCTCCTCCTTCCATATTTCTAACTGATCTTCCAACAATGTAACAATTTGTCTTAAATCAGCGAATTCACTCTCACAATTTATCCTAAATTGTTCAATCAAAAGTTTGTTAGAGTGCTTATTCCAGTCTCTAACAAATTGAGCAGTTTGAATTTCTTCAAAAACACCCACTCCAGCTGTTGCTGCCATAGCGGTCAAGGCAATAATTCCCATAATAACTGCAGTAATCAGTCCAACCATCAGACATGTTCTTTTTAATATTCTTGCAGCAAGGTTCTGTCCTAGGATCATCACAGGAGACTCTTGTTATGGGCTGAACAACTTTACCAGTATAGAGATTGCTGGTCTTGCTCAAAGATAGTATAAACATTCAGATGTTAAGTTTAAAGACATACTAGAATTAACACAGGTATGAAGGGTAGAGCATTCACCAGTGATGCTGTAATTATTAGGTGCCATTATACAGGCTACTTTGTAGCAAGTGAGATAATGGGAAACACGTCATAAAAGGATGGATTTGATTTAGTTTATAAGACAAAGTATATTTATCATTTTTAATGTTTAACTTTCCTTCCCGTGCTTTAAGAAGGTGGAAGGCAATTGCCAGTTCCCACAAGTTAGTTTGAATTGAATTGCCAAATTGCAGGAGAGGACTTGACATCCCAACTCCATGCCATCAGACAGGTTCATTAACAGTAGCATTAATTTCTACAGTTCCATTCAAATTACACTGCTTCCATCTTATCTCTGAGTGAGAATAATTCCCTTGAGGGAAGCCATAAGGGCTCCAATCTATGACATCTCCTTGGGAGACATTAATTAGCACTCAAGATTTCTTACTCTTACATTGTTGCCAGTGTGCCCAGGCAGATTCCTTACTGGTAATCTTCATCTCACAGAATGGTAGATTTGTGGAACTAGTAGCATTAACCTCCTGTCATGTGAAACCAAATGCATGAATCATATAAAATTTATTACGACAATCTTGGGTAGTATTGATTACGGATAGCCATACTTGAAAGGTTATTTTAGACGTTGAATTCCATTTCCCATACAAATAGAAATTCCTTGAACATCTGCAGTGTGATTGTTAATCACTCTACCCTCCTCCATTGTCTAAGAAGGACCTTGGTTGTCATGTGGACCAGGTAGCCAAGAAGATTCATTGGCCACCACAGGAATATTCATGTCTCCCCAACTTACTTCTGAGTTAAGAGGAGGGTTAGGAATGAAGGCCCAGTAATTATGATCCATCCTTTTACCTGCACCATCTCCACCAAAAGCATAGCAAGAAATAAGTTTACAGAATTTAGAGGCTTTTGAGTCATAAAAAGCATTGACTCCCCCTTGTCATACTAATTCTTAAGCTGTCCCCAGGTGGGAGGATTTTTTGTTTGCTCCAAAGGGCTCCCGTATCTTGTCTTTCACTAAGGCATTTCTGCAGCCACAGCCTCTAGGCAATGTCTCTTACTCATGCTGGATTTTTACCAATTTCAATGGGATCCACAAATTTTTGTCTCTTGTGTAGACATAAGCATAACCCAAACACCATCATCACACCTCCTCCATTTTCTCTGAAGATGTCATGGTATCCTTTTAGTACACAGGTTGATTTAATTCAGAAGTTATTTTTACTATGGTCCAATGACTTTCAGCAGGTATTGCCTCTGTTTCATTAACATTTAGAAAATTTAAAGTTAACAAGGCATTATGCAGTCTATCTTTGGGGGTCCTGATATCCCCCTTCTGTTGAGCAAGTATCTCCTTTGGAGCGTGATTAGGTCTTTCAATAGTTGCTTGTCCTGTAGTATTGTATGGAATCCCTGTTATGTGTTTTATGTTGTAATGCACACACACAAAAAATGTTTTATTTTACTGGAAACATAAGCTGGGGAATTATCAGTTTTCGTTTGTACCAGTATGCCCATTACAGCCATTGTTTCTAAAAAATGTGAATTTATAGAATCAGCCTTTTCAGAACTTAATGCAGATGCCCATTGAAACCCTGACTATGTATCAATGATATGATGAACATGTTTTATTTTTCCAAATTCTGCTAAATGAAATAGATCCATTACCAAATGTCAGTCCTTTGTGTACCTTCAGGATTAGTTCCTGCGGGTAAAGAAACCTGGTTATAAAAAGAACATGCAGGTCAGTGTTTTAGCCTATTGCAAGTAATGGAAAATATCTTCTTTAAGCTTCTGTTACTAACATGGTGTTACTTATGATATTCTGAGGCTTTTAAGACATTTCCTATCAGTAATTGATCTATCTATCTCCTCATTTCCTTTTGCTAAAGGTCCAGGCAACTCAGTATGAGATCTGACGCAGGTAATATAAAGTGAGTGATTCTTTTCTTAAATTGTCTCTTGTAATTGTATAAATTATAAATTTAATTCTGAATAATCATGAATAAGCACAGCAGTTTTTATATGCAATACAACCCTTTCTGCATTTTGAGAATCAGGAGTTAAATTAAGAGATTCACTAATGTCTAATAAAAACCATCATGATGGCATACAACTCTGATTTTTAAACTGAATCATAAGGGCCTTCAACAACATTCCTGTTGTTCCCTGATTTATAAGCAGCCATTCCTAATTTATTTGCATCAGTATAGGATGTAAGAGCCCCAGGAATTGGTGCTCTTTCATCATGTCGGGAAGAATCCACTCATTTATTTTTTTTAACTTGTAGTTGCTTATTTTTTGGATAATTGTTGTTAATTTCTCCTAAGAAATTACTACAAGCTCTCTGCTAGTCATCATTAATTGCCCACAACTGCACAATTTCAGCACTAGTATAGGGTATTACAATCTCAGCTGGGTCCATTACTGACAACAGAAGTCTTGTTGTTCCCTTCATGAATAATTGAGAGTTTTTTTTTATGTATATAGGTATTTTTTACTCTGTTTATGGGCTAAAAATATCTATTCTAAAATATTATATCTCAGTTTGCTTATATGGTGTATTACATTGACAGATTTTCATATGGTGAACATCCTTGCATCCCAGGAATGAA
>CABHPH010081951.1:0-16105 GCA_902168325.1 Peromyscus nudipes | reverse complement strand
TCCAGATCCGGTCCAGCTTGATTTCTCTGTGTTCTAGGTCCCACTTAGTGGGGACCAGTTGGTTTGTCTGGGTGTCAGGGTGTCTTCCAAGCTCCCTGGGTCATTCTTCCATGCAGGTGAGATTGCAGCATACAAGGTGGCCTTGTGTCTAGGAGGAGGTGCCCAAAGGTACACACGACATGAAAGGTGGAAAGATTTGTAAGAAATGTACGTGCTGAGAAGTTTCACATTCCTGGCTTCTTTATTTCCGTAGGGCTGGCTGTGTTATGCTATGGTTTAGAGTAGGTGTAAAACCTAATACATTCAGCTCATAGCCATAGCCTTCCTCGCCATAGTCATCCACTGAACTTTGAGCCGAAACCAACAGCCAAGATCTTCCTAGTTGCTGTTCCCTTGTCTCGGCTGGGGTGGGTGTGTCGCATCTACCTGTCACTCTTCTGATGTATCGAGCATTGTTCTTCAGAGACATGTGGCCAGAAACTAGCCTCTGCAAAAAGGAAGCATGCCAGCATTGACTTAGCCTTGGGTGAACTCTGTCCAGGCGAGTAAGTTTCTGCCCAGACCATTCCAGCATCGGGGGATCAGAGATCCCCGGGGCCAGAGTTCCTTTTGCTCCCTGGGGGATTGTTGTTTAGTCCAGGGGGAAGTGAAAGAGTGTATCCAAGTCTGACCCCTGCAGGGGCAGCGAGGATACATTCTGCAGTGGAGGGCTCAGCTGGCTGGGAACAGGGGCCCCTTGCTAAGAGCAATACGGTCTCTTCTCAAGGTTTCTAAAGGCCCGAGGCAGTAGCTCTCTAACCCAATCATCTGGAGGGCTTGATAAATAACAGTGCTGGGGGATCCCCAGAGTTTCTGATTCAGCAAGTATGGGTGGGGCCCAAGAATAGGCCTCTGTAACACCTTCCCAGCAGATGCTCACACTGCTGTTCAGGGTCTGCCCCTGCTACAAGAGGGATTGAAAGGCAGCGGTGTGGCTTAGGAAATGGTCAAAAGATGCTGAGAAGGTAATTGCAAATGACCTCTCAGCCAAGAAAATTGATCATTGTTGTTGTTGGTTTGTTTTTGTTTTTTTAGTATTAAAAGACCTACTACCTGCTAGGTGTTGTACAAGCCATGCTGCTATGTGTATCATTACTATGTGAAGCAACTAGTTTGGTGTGGGGTATGTGTGAATGACTGACCAGTAAGGAGATAGCCACAGTGCTGTTCCTTGGTGCTCTGTAGGGGAGCTCCTGGGGCTTTCATGGGATATGCATTATTCATAGGCAGAGAGAGTATGTCTCAGAGGTGGCTTCTGGGAGAAGTTGAAGATGCCCAGGAGTTTGCTAGGAGATAACTGGACAGTATCCCAGGGACAGCACAAGAGAAGGTGAGAGAGAAACAAATGTGGCGTTGCTGTGGGATGGTCTGTATGTCAAATTGCTCTGATTGGTCAATAAATAAAACACTGATTGGTCAGTGGCCAGGCAGGAAGGATAGGCGGGACTAACAGAGAGGAGAATTAAGAGAACAGGAACCCGAGAGAGAGAAAGAGAGAAAGAGAGAAAGAGAGAAAGAGAGACTGACTGCCAGCCGCCGCCATGACAAGCTGCATGTGAAGATGCCGGTAAGCCACGAGCCACGTGGCAAGGTATAGACTTATAGAAATGGGTTAATTTAAGATATAAGAACAGTTAGCTAGAAGCCTGCCACGGCCATACAGTTTGTAAGCAATGTAAGCCTGTGTGTTTACTTGGTTGGGTCTGAGCTGCTGCGGGACTGGCGGGTTAGAGAGATTCGTCCTGACTGTGGGCCAGGCAGGACCAGAAAAAACTCTAGCTACATGGCATGATGGGAAAATCGGGGCTCAGTGTTTGAGGGGAACTTAGTCTGGACAAGCAGAGGTTGGTACAGAAGCCTGTCCTTGTGGACCAATCTGAAGTCGATTGAGGTTGTTCTATGTTGAAGCGGGTGAGGAAGCAATGGGATTTGTCAGCTCGCTGCCTACAGGTTGGAAAACGGACTAGAAAGAAACATGCATCTGCAGGATACCCAGGAAACAGTCACAGGAGTCCCTGTGAGAGTGATGAGGCCACCAGGGACATGACCGTTACGTCATCGTCTCCTTGCATCACCCTCTGCTTCTGCTCGGTATTTGGGACGTTTCAGGACTGTGAGCACGCTGGTCCTCTTAATACAGATATGAGTTTCCAAGGAAAATGAAGTGACTCTGAACGTTAGGGAAACTTTGGAGCAGTTGTCACAGAAGTGCAGCAGTGTGAGGGGTGTGTAGAAGGGACTAGGCTTTACGTATTACATCCTTAGCATACCCGAGGTTGGAGAGGACCACTCTTAGTCCACTGTGTATTTGTGGAGAACTCTGAGTTTTCCTGGCTTAGCATTAGCTAGGGTCTCATTCCCCCCATGGCTGACCTTGAGACAGATGAAAAGCCCCAAGTCACCTGCTGGTGGCCACATTTCCTTACCTCCTAGCCCATTCCCTTCCAGCTTGGGTTTTAGCCAGGGGCGTCTCCCACGTTCGTACCCCAACAATGGCACCAGTGCAGAGCAAGGGAGATCCAGTTGCAACCTCACAGTTGCAAACCAGATGTGCACCGCTGAAACTGGGTTGCAGTGGGCTGATAGTTGGATGGAGACAGGTGCACAGGGGCTAGGCTGGGGATGAGTTCTCATGTATCCCGCCTGAAAAGAAATCAACAGCGATGGATTTCACTTGTGGTGCTTCTTGCTTCAGTCTGGTAATGAAAATTTGATTTGTGGTTTCCTCTCAGGGCTCTTCATCACGCAGTAATTGATACATCTCCAACAAATGGCTCTCAAGAAAATCAATTCTGACAGATCTCATCAGCACCCAGATTGTCTAACAAGGATCCCTGCAGGCGCCACCTCCTCCGTGGCACCCTTTCCACCCTCACACCGTGGAGTCCCCCTGTGTTCTCTTCGAAGCTCTAGGAAGGCTTCTGGAGGAGAACATGGTGGTGGCGGGAGTCACATGGTGTGGTGGTGGGTTGACAGAAAGTGGCCCCCAAAGGGAGTGGCACTATTAGGAGGTGTGGCTTTGTTGGAGTGGGTGTGGCCTTGTTGGAGGAAGTGTGTCACTGTGCGGCTGGGCAGGCTTTGAGGTCTCCTTTGCTCAAGATACCACCCACTTTGTTAGACCACTTCCTGTTGTTTGCAAGCAAAATATGTAGGACACCTGGCTACTTCTCTAGCACCATGTCTACCTGTACACCACCATGTTGCACTGTGATGATTATGAACTGAACCTCTGAAAATGTAAGCCATCCCAATTAATTTTCCTTTATAGGAGTTGCCTTGGGCATGGTCTCTCTTCACAACAGTAGAAACCCTAAGACACCTAGATCAATGCTCCCTGTCAGCATCAGCATCAAGATTTCGAAGTCACTTTTGTTAAGATGGTTTTGCTGCTTCAGGTCAACCAAGTCGCCATGGTTTGCAGGAGGAGAGCTGGAGTACGTCCCGGACTGGAAGGGCTAGGAAGGTAATGGACATGACACCTGTCCATGTTTGCCCTAGGGAAGAGATATGATCCAAATGCTAGAGACGGGGCCCAGACAGTTTGCTAATGACCCCCTGGGACTCTTGGGGGAACACATTGCTAAAACTGTTTGGTCAAATGTCTTCTGAAGACTTTCATTCGTTTTTTGGCTGGCAAAGGCAATGTGTCTCTTGATTGCATTTGCGCTTGGCTCCAAGTGAAGGTCATCGTACGGTGTATGTTGTCACAGGAGTCTGTCTTGGGGCATTTGGTTCTCCCTCTTCCTATGCTGTCAGCCTGGCTCTAACAGCATTAGACTGTCCATTGTCGTCGTCTTCTGTAATGTCAGTTGCAGAAATCTTGTCTCCTTGGGTGCTTTATTAGGGCAGGAACAAACCTAAGCCTGTTGTGGAACATCCTCCACAGCCCTTTCTTGCTTTCTACAATAGCTGTCGTGTAACTGTATGTATAACTCTCTCAGCTTTAAGGCGATCCAGTATCTGAATACGCTCGCTTTCTAATTCTCACCCAGTACTGCCCCTGGCCTTTCAACTTAGATTTACCCAGGAGGACTGACTGAAGCAATGTCTCGTGTTCATTCTGTGAGCAACATAGGAGCTGTAGTTTCTGTGCTCTGTCATTGGCACATCCTCAGATGCACACAGGAATTGCGTGCTAGATATCTGCTCTTGTGTAACAAATAACCTTATCGTTTAAATGCTTCAAACAGCTAGTGTTTGTTTCCTTACAGCTCCTGTTGATGAGAAATTGGACAGCACCCTAGCTTGGTGGTTCTGGGTCAGGTTTCTCATGAGATTGCTGTTATATGTTGGCTATGGCTGTAGATATCTGAAGGCTGTCTTGGGCAGGGGATTTGCTTCTAAGGTCACTCAAATGGATGTTAGAGGGGGGCCTATTCATGCCTACCTAGGTCTCTCTGTAGGGCCTTACTGGGGCAAGAGAGAGCAAGTGGGAAGGTGTGGAGTCTTTCATGGCCCAGGCTGAATGTTGTCTGTCCTTCTTTGTGTGCATTAGAAGTGAGTCTAAGTCTGTTCACATTCAAAGGGAAGGGGAATTCTGTTGAACCTTCTGAAGCAAGTGCCAGGGCTGGAGAGATGGTTCAGCAGGTAAAGGCACTTGCCGCCTAGCCCAACCATCTGGATCCCTAGGGTCCACTTGGTGAAAGGAGAGAACAAACTCTTACATGTTATCTGACAGCCATATATGTCCACCATGACAGTACACACGCACACACACAAAATAAGATACATAATTTTTTAATGTGTTAAACACATTAATTTAAAAATATTTATGCTTATTTTGTGTGCATGAATGTTTGATTGCATGCATGTATGTGTACCGTGTGTGTGCCTGGTGCCTGCAGAGGCCAGAAGAAAGCATCAGACTCCTGGAACAGGTTAGAGACAGTCAAGAGCTGCCATGTGGGTCCTCTTCAAGAAGCAACAGATGGTCTTAGACCCTGCGCCACCTTCTCTCCAGCCCCTTCAACACGTTTGAAACCGTTGCAGAAAGTGTGGCTCCTGGGTCTGCCTAAATGAGCAAGCAGAGTAGTTGAGTCCATCCTCTTCTAAGGGCTCATTTCTCAGGTGGGCGGCATCACAGACAATCCCCTGTGGCTGTGGGTTAAAGTGGACAAGGGTCAGGACCCACAGTTAGATAACATAGAGCTAGTCTGACAGCAGTTACTGACTGGAGTGTTTACATCTTCGAGGGGTTTGGGGGCCTAGGAATGTTCCAAGTTGTTCTTTGCCTTCGCGGATCTCACAGGCCAATGACACCCGTTCCATGCACCACATAGTCCCCACCATCCTTGTGAAGACATTGTCTGCTGACTACGTTTCTACTCTCTGCAGAAACAGGAAGAATGGCAGCTTAAAGAAGAGTTAGTTTTAATGGTTGAGTGGTTTATATTCTTTCTGTTGGGCCCTAAGTTTTTTACCTGTAAAATAAATATGGATGTGTTTAGTGAGACTTTATCCCAGGACCTTTTTAGATAACCTTTTTAGAAAATGCCCACAGAAATTCTGATCCATCCAGTCTGCGTGTCCTGGCTCCTCAGATGTGACCCACTGGGCTAGTTGTTTATGAAGATGCTGTATATTTTGATGTTTGGTGGCTCTGGATTGTAACTCTTTGGTTGTAGAAGATGCTCCATGACCTCACTGAGGAGTCTGAATCTTTCTGCTGTGGTCACACACAGTGTCTAAGAAGGCACTAGGCTACCTTGTGAGTAATGACTTCCCTGCTTCCAAAACAGCTCAGCCTGTAACTATATCAAGGGGTGAATTCCAGAATTGGGCAATGGGTAACCCAGGCCAGTCGTTCTCAGCTTGTGCAGCCACACCTGGGGATTTTTAAGTAGTGTGCACCACCCCCGCCCCCAACACACACACACTCTGCAGTGGGTCCTGATGTAGATAAAGTTCGAGATGCCCGGACTAGTGAACGTTCAAGTTCCCACCTACCCCAAGTGTTCTTCTCTGCAGTGGTGAATTTGGGAGCATAAATATCTGTCTTACAAACCTCAGATGGCACATTGGGGAAGGTGTGGCTTCATGTTCATCATAGAGTCTACAACTTCTGCCAAAGGACCGATGCCGGGAGTTCAGCCGGGAGAGATTCCTGGAGAAAAACCAAACAGTTTATCATGTCTAAGCGTCTACGTACTGCTTGCTACTTTACAACACGTCTCCACTGTTGCTTACTACAGTCCAGGGAATCTGTCCAAATTCTTGGGCCTCTCTTCCTTCTCTTTTAAATAATATCGTGCACCTGCAGTATTGTTCTGGGAATATGACAGAGAGATTGAATCATTTCCCATCCACTTCATGTACCCCTGGAAGCTACAGGATATGAAGCTAGTTAAAGAAGCAAGTCTCTGTGGCATGGCTTATACTTTAAAAATATATATAAAGTGGCCGGGTGGTGATGACGCATGCCTTTAATCCCAGCACTCGGGAGGCAGAGGCAGGCGGATCTCTGTGAGTTCAAGGCCAGCCTGGTCTCCAAAGCGAGTTCCAGGAAAGGCGCAAAGCTACACAAAGAAACCCTGTCTCGAAAAAACCAAAATATATATATATATAAAGTGCCCTCTCTTTATAACCTGGGCCATTCACATTCCTTGATCTGGTGAGAGTAAGATCCATGAGTGTTAGAACTAGGTCCAGGTTATTGATTCTGTATTGTTCTCTACCCACAAACTGTATCCCCAACTTTTGATAGTCACTTTATGCCCTTGTGGTACGAATGGCAAACGCAGCTGGCAACAAGCCTTCATGGAGGAGTCCTCTGTTCCCTCTGCTTCCCACACCAGGAGACCTTGTTTGCACTAGGCAGTGGGAGCCATCCAGTCCTAGATTTATCTTTGATGAGCACTGATGGAGTTCATTTAATTCAAGAGCTTACACAGATAACAAAAGGATTGGATGGTAATGACTTCTGTGAAGCGTATAGATCGACCTGTACGTGAAAATCTCAATAGTAGACATAAAGCCCCAGCATCAACCACACAAGCGATACGCATCAATAGCATCACTCCATACTCCCCTCTCCAAAGAGCTGTTGGTACCCTCAGCCTTGTACTGTGGAAGAGAATGTCTCTCTTACAAAAATCTTCCTTGGTTTCTGTTTTGGTCTTGTGTTTGAGTGGTCAGAGAGTGGGGTAAGGGAGGAGTAGGGGGAGGAGGGGGAGGAGAAGGAAGAGGAGCAGGAGATAATACGTTCTAATCTCAAATTAGGCTTTATATTTATCCAGTGTGTTTAGATCCCTGGTCACAGAGGAGCCTTTAAAAATAATACAGCTGCCTGGCACCAGCCCCAGAGGTCCTGACCTGACTGGTCTGCGATGTATTTCACAGGTCCAGCTAAACCGGTATTTGAACAAGCTCCCTGTCGATTCTGGTTACAGTTTGGGCTGTGAACGACTAACTGGCTTACATCTCCCTGGCCCTTGATACTATTGCCCTTGTTTCCCACTATACAGATCCCTCCAAAGCTGATCCTCAAGGAGACGCCTTACCTTCCAGGAAGTACTCTGCTGGGACGAGTAGGGGTTCTAGCCCCCTCTTGTCCTCTCTCTTAGCTCTGTGTGACAACAGCATGAGTTGTGTTTTGACATACGGGAATCTTGGTATCCTCAAATGCTGCCTGGCGGTTGTCCATGGTGTGCAGAAATCTGACTCTCCTCTTGCCTGTGTTCCCTCCTCAGACACTACCCTGGGTGCCACTTTGCATCAGTGTCCATTTGCACACGGGATGTGTCTTCTCAACAAGGGGTTCAGTGAATTGAGTGTAACCATCTTAGAAGTCACCTATACCATGAATGGAAAACATAAATTGAGGGTTCATCTCTGCAGCAACTAGGAAAGCCTACATCCATCTATTCATAAAGGACTTGCAGAGAGTCCTTTACAGTATTTGTGTTCCAAGAGTTTTTTGATTTAATTCCTGGCTTTAAAAAATAGGTTAGAAAACGTTTCTGAGCCACTTTCTGATCAATACTGGTTTGTCAAAGCTGCCAGATTTGATTTCATCAGCTTAGCTAAAAGACCACCAACAAATAGCCATGCTTGAAGCCAATTATCTCTAGTTAGCTGTCCTATAAGAAATGTAGAAGGCAGGGTTACTAGAAAATTAAAACGGAAGTTATGCCCTTCTAGCTGAGATCAGAAGTGCCTGGAAGTTCTTGGTGCTGTGGAGGTGAGAGCTGTTTAGATGCCCCAGTCACCTGGCTGTGAATTTCAGCTGGGCGGATAATTTGAACTCGGTCCTCCTCTGTAAACAAGGGGCAATAATTATACAACTGTGCAGAAGATGAAGTACGATGGTCCTTATAAAACATGTGTGACATGGTAAGTTCGGTGGTGGTTAGGCAGGTTTGGGATACTTTCATTTCCTTTCTCCTTACGTTATCTACATCAAGGAGGAAAGGGAATTTCTCTCTCACAGATCCAGGGGGAAATCCTCAAAATGTTCTGACTCTAGGCAAGGACCTCCACATCTTCCTGAGGACACAAAACTCATTAAGTATTTAGTTGTTACTTAGGATTTCCAAGATTCTGATTTGCACGCCATTGCCATCTGGTGGTGATACCCTCAAATTGCAGGGTGTTTCCGAGGACAAATCTTTCTTTAAAATTTCCATATGAAAAAAAAATGATAAGATGACAGCTGGTAGAAGTAGAGCATTATATTTTTCAAAGTATGCTTCTTCTATCCTCTGTCAGATCCCCACCGTGAGAAGCCTATAGATAGAGTAAATGCAAATGAGAAAGAGGTATGTGTGAATGCCGTGTGTGAATGTGGTCCTCAAGACTCCTGTGTTCACAGCTGCGTGTGGTGGCCCATGCCGTTAGTTCTAGCACTCAGAAGGTAGAGACAGGCAGTTCTCTGAGCTTGAGGCTGGCCTAGTCTATATAGAGAGTTACAGGCCAACCAAAATTTGAAAGAGAGCAAGCGGGGGCATATGGGGAAGTGATGTAATTATATTATAATCTCAAAAAAAAAATTCTGTTGAAATCTGTTCCCCAGTAGGAGAGTTATTCCCTTTGTAAGAGAAGTCTTGAGGTCTCTGCCTTCAGTAATGTGATCAACGCCATTATAAAGAATCCAGAAGGGGCTTTGTACATTTTCTGCCATGTTGGTGACAGAGCTTAATAGACAGAGAGAGGCCACATCTTCCAACACCTTGATCTCTTCCCAGCCTCCAGAAGTGGAGGCCTCCATTTCTGTCACCTGTGATCTATTTAGTATGAAGTACTTATGATCCATTTAGTATGAAATACTTTGTTCCTTTGTTCTCAGGGCTGGGGTCAGACCCAGGGCCTTGAGCATGCTCGACCAGCGCTCTACCACAGGTGAGATATGGCATTACAGTCCTCGTGGACTAGAACAGTAATTGGGTGCACCCTTAGCCTTCTTCTGTGACTGCACAACTGTGTAAGAGAAGTAACTTCTGGACAGGAAAGGTTGAATTGGATTCATCAGCCTTCCTAAGAGGCCTTTCTATAGTAAAGTTACTTGAGTCATCTACTGCTCTTTCCTGTGATTGCTATTTTAATTTTCTGGTAACCATTTCTAGAAGCTCGGGCTTCTTCAGTTTTGGGCATTTCAATCCATGATCAGCTGATCCCATTGTTTTGGTCCTGCGGCAGGACAGCGAGCACCTCAGGGTAGAGGTGTACAGCAGAACAAGGCTGTTCCTCTCATGGCCCCAACGCCACAGAGAAAAGAAAGGCAAGGGGCTGGGATCCTGCTGCTTTCTATGAGCTGTGCCTCCCATGACTAAGAGACATCCCAGCAGGCCCCACTTCTTAGGTAGCACCAGACTGGAAACTCAGCCTTCAACATGTGGGCTTTGGCAGTTCATTCAAGAGCTAAACTATAGCAAGTGCCTAGTCCAAAGTTTGGGAGGGTGAGTCAGCTGGAGCGTGGTCTGCCAGGTCTCTCCATCAGGTGAATCCCACAGTGAAGGTCAGGTGTAGAGGGGTATCAAGTGAAGCAGGAGATGGGAGCACATAGCCTACTTAACTTCCCAAAGCTCTAGCTAGGTGATTTTTAGCTACGTAATGCATAGAAGGGATCGGAATTCTCTGTCTGGATAGTCCATGGCACCGTTCACATGAGGTTCCTAAGTGAACTGAAGTCTGCCATGGCAGTTATTTGCTTCCGTCTATCTTAAAGTAACAATGATGTGTTATTTTTCATCCTTTTGCGGGTTGGGCGATGCATGGCTGGGTGCTTCTTCTCCCTGTACTGTGAGACTATGTTTGGCTTCTCTTGACCACTGGCTGGTTTGGATAGGGTCTCGCTCTCGTCACAGGCATGCAAGCTCACTTTTGTGACCAGTCTATGTCTAGCTTGAGCTTTTTCAGCAAGGCAGTGGCTGAGCATCCTATGTAGAGGCCATTCTCTTAAGACACACCTGGCTTCAAAGGCTCAGAACAAGCATCATTTCCACTGCCCAGATGGATAGGGAAAAGAGTAAACCCCCGCTCTTGGTAGGAGGGGGCAGCATGTTCACACAGTGATTGGAGGGCTCTGGGACAGTCCTCTTAGGAGTCTGCCTTCCACAGTAAGAGCCCGTGTCTGCTCACCAAGACGAACACGTTTACTACTACCATGTACTGTCCACAGACACAGAGTAGATTGTTAAATCCACCAGGTATGCAGGAGGCATTAAAAACATCAGCAACAGCGGACTCAATTCAAGGCTAAAATAGTGTATGAATGACCTTGGAACACAAATGACCTTGGAACACAACTCTGGCTGTTGCCAGTCTAAGGCCCCACTTGGACCCTTTTTAGGGGCTGCTCTTATCTTCAGGAATCATGGTCTTGGGATTAAAGCTTTCTTACTGTATTTAACCCAAACTCAGTTCAAATAGGTATTTATGGATAGAAGAAAGAAATTGGAGAAATGATACACGCACAAAAATAGCCTGTCAGATGAAAACAAACAAAACAAAAACAAAAACCAACTCTAAATGCACAATAAAGATGTGTTTAGGGGGCCGGGAAGGTGATGCCGTTGATAAAGTGCTTTCCTTGCAAGCAATCCTTAGAACCAATTTTTTTTTTAAAGTTGTGTGGTGGCACACATTCATAATTTCAGAGCTGGAGAGAAGAGACGGACAGATCCCTGGGGCTCATTGGTCAGCCAGAGGAGCCTGCTTGGTGAGTTCCAAGCCAATGAGAGACCCTGTCTTAAAACAAAACCAAACACCAAAAGGTGGACACACACACACACACACACACACACACACACACACCCCACAAGCGGTGTGTTCAGAGCCCTCGGTCATATACACATTTCTCCAATTGCTGAGGCTACGGCGTGGTTCGCCCATTTAGTGTCCACCGATCCATTCAACCACAACCTTACTCCGTGAGAAAGCTTTTTTTGTTAGCTCCTGTTTGCCTTAAGAGAACTGGGTAGAAGAGTTCAAACTGCAATTAACAGAGAATTCACAGCTGGAGCCTCTTGTTCCGTGTGGCTGTCTGCTCACCTGCAGAATCACACTGACAGTGTATTTATAGAGTAGCTGGTTCTTTAAAAAAAAAAAAATCTTACAGATGTATTATTATTATTCTTTTCCCACCACACCCAACTCAGATGTATTATTTCATTTAATTTTCATACCAGTTCCATAAATATCTTACTGGTGTTCCCGTTGTTGTATTCCTGCTGTTCCTGATGTTTTTAATGCCTCATGCATACTTGGTGGATTTACCTATCTACTTTGTGTCTGTGGATGGGACACGGTAGTAAACGTGTTTGTCTTGGTGAACAGACATGGGCTGTTACTCTGGTAGGCAGACTCCTAGCCAGTTCTGTTCAGTGTGATTGCTCTCTTGCAGAATGTTGAAGTTTAGGGATGCTCAGAACTCGATCAGGGAGTGGAAAGGCCAGACCGTGGACCTCTGTTTCACTGGACTCCCCTCTTCCGTGCTTCCAGTTTGTGTCTATGCCAGTGGTGAGGGTGAAGTGTGCAGCTGTGATGAGGAAAATGCAATTCTTGGGGTGAGACCCACGCTCAGCCTCACAGTGGCCTACTGCATGAGGTTGAGAGGCAAAGACATGTGTTTTTAACTTGAATTTCAGTTAGTGGTCTAAAACTTGGCTATTTGTAGCCACTTGAAGTAGTACAATGAGATACGTCCTTATCCAATCCTGGTGGTGACCTCTCCCTTAGAGGAGGATTTCAGCCCTTGGAGGATGGACCTGCCTTCATTACTCTTCTCTTGCTGGGACAAAACACTATAACCAAGGCAACTCATAAAAGAAAAAAGTTTATTGGGGTCTTACACTTTGAGAGGGTGAGTCCCTGACTATCATGGCAGGGAGCATGGCAGCAGGCAGGCAGGCATGGTGCTGGAGCAGGAGCTGAGAGCTTACATCTGATTCACAAGCATGAAGCAGAGAAAAAGAACTCACTGGGAATGACGTGGGCTTTTGAAATCTCAAAGCCCACGTTCTCCAACAAGGCCACATTTCCCAAACAGATCCACCAACTGGAGACCAAGTCTTAAAACATATGAGCCTATGGGGCCTGTTCTCTTACAAACCACCCCAGTCATATAGGAGAAGAATCAGGACAGCATTTGCTCAGTGGCAGATGCACTTCCCTATCTGCCCCTTTGGATCAGAGCTGGGCAGGAATGGATGGTTTCAGGCTCCATTAGTAACCTTGTGGACCTGTGAGTCCAGGACAGAAAATTTCACATGACTTAATGAGGAAACTTTCTCAACAGCAGCTAATGGGCCTTCCTGCTGGGATGAAATTAAAACTGAAAGGTAAACACAGATACATCATCGGAGTGGAATAACAATGCTACACCATACGGGAAAAGCTGAACATGGATTAATGATTCTTTCCCCAACCGAGCTCATCAAAGCTCTACTGTGAGCTGTGCGGAGATTGGGGGACAGTGTGTTCTGCTTGCCAGGGACCTATTTATGGTCCCTTGGATTTGAGTTACAGGGCTGTCCAGAGGACAGTGCTTAGCATGTCATCGGCAGTCAGGATAGGTGAGTGCCGGACTAGCCAGTATGAGTGCAGGGCAGTAAGTACACGAACAGTGTGCATTTTGTGCTTGAGCAAGCCTCTGCTTCTGGACTCTAGAGGTCGAAATCAGAGCTCTTCCTTGATTAAGCTTCTCTTTTACAGTGGGATAATGCTTATTGAAATTCATATTTGTACAGTTGTTGGCCTGACTTTGCATTCATTTGAACGTTAGGAAAAGGTGCTTTGTGGGGGAGTAAGGGAGATCATGTTCGTATTGTCTACTGGATTAGTGGCACATGCTATTTCTTTAATGCATGATTTTATTTCTTCTCACAGAAAACCTATTCAGTGGGGACATCCCAGGAACTGGAGACACTGACGGACTTAGTGATGAGGCTAGAATCCCACAATAGATAAAGACTATCATTGAGACTGGCCCTGGGCTTCCCTGCCTTCTGATGCCACACCTTCCCCATTACCCTGCTTCATGTAGACACCTCCAGCAGCAGTAGTCGGCAGTAACCATACTGACTAAAGAGGTTTCTCTTAGCATCTAGTAAAAGTTGGGACCCGGTAAAATTGCTGAGGATGTAGTCTGTGACAGTGCTGAGCCGGGTTACTTTGGAGCATGCCCTGTTGTTAGTTTATTTGTCCTGCGTAGCCGGGGGCAGCTGCGTGGATCAAGCTTTGTGTTTGTTTAGTGTATTTCTACGTTACAAAGCCTTGTGTGCACATTTGTCTGCCGGTGGCATTTGTATGATGTGTCCAAAGCTGCTGCGCAGGTGAACAGTACCACCACTCTTTTCCCAGGTGTCTCCTCTTTCAGAGGAAAAAAGAGGCTGAGGAAGATGAAGCTAACGCCCTGGTCACATGCTGGAAATGGAGGCGTGTGGCTCAAGACTAGTGCTTGAGCTCTGGTTCTCTGTGGGCTCCTCAGTCCTGACCTTAAGGGACTTTTCTCCTATGTAAAAGGATGGCAGGGTCAGCAGGGCCCATAGTAAAAAACCCGTCTGGGAAGATCCTCCTCCGTGAAGGGGGGCAAGTGTGGGCTGTCCCTGCTGCCACCACTGCAGATACGGCCACCTTGTCTGTAGCGTGCACAATTTTAATGCCAAGACAGACTAAGAAGGCTGGAGAAGTTAATTAAGCAGCTCATTTTCAAACGGAGCAATGTGATAGAAGGTAGTTAGAGGAATAGAGAACGGAGAGTCCAGAAATAGCCCCTTACGTATACAGGGGAAAGACAGAAACAGCGTGATTTGAAGGCTTGCAGCCTCAGCCTGGCATGAATACGTAATGAGCTTGGAGGAACTCTAGAGGTTCATGGGTTAGAGGAGATAATAAAACCCAGAGCAGGGTTCAAGGATAGGCCGAATAACTTGCTGGGGACTTGTGTTTGCTTCCTCATTGACAAGAAGTACTTGAGGGGCATGACAGTTCTGACAAATGGAAGTCGATGAAGTGCAGAGCCAGAGAAGAAATACCAGGGTGGGGATGAGAGCCACGGTACCCACTCTCTTTGAGGCAGGAGGAGAGGACCTTTGCCACTCACCGTGTTCTTTGATAGATTTCCATAGGAGAATCTGAGACCCTCTTGGCGCTCAGACGGCAGAGGCAGCTAACTCCCGTTGTTAGCAAGCTGATCAGGAGTCCTCGGCTTGGTGTCTTTCTCTTTCTGTCAAGCTGTGTGACTGAAGGCACACGTTGATTTCGATCTCTCCCACCATTAAAGCCTGTTGCTTCTCACAGTGGTGCAGGGGTGTATTAGTAGAGTAAAGAGAGAATATCGACAGGCAGAGAGAAGCAGGCCACCTTGCCTCTTACTCTGTTCCTAAATTTCAGGGGAGTTGACTTAGAATCATTGTACCTTAGAACTGAAGACAGGCGAGAGGTGGAGAGGGATCGAATCCTGCTGGCTGTCTTTCCTGCTTCTTTCTCAATAGATGGCACTTGAGACATCTTAGGACAGTTGTAGAACAAAACTTACAAGATTTGTATACCACTTCTGAACTTTTGACCTATCTATTTGGAACCCCTGCTATGTACCCGACACTGATGTGAGCCCTCTATAACTACAGCCATTCATCCCCTCTGCCATCTATCCCTATTTCACAGAGGAAGGAGTGGAGACGTGGGGAGATTATTGGACTTGCCCAAAGTCAAACAGTTAGAGGTGACCCATGGGATCAGAACTTAGGTGACCCCCTCACACAGTCTGTGCCCTTCACCACTAGCTTTGTGGGCACTCTCTGATGAGATATTTTCTCTCTCTCATGTGACACCATCAACACTGGTCTCTTGCAATTTCCTCCTCCAGAGTTTTTCATGACATGCTACTTCAAGTATTTCAGACAAGCCGTCACATCTTCCCTTCGTCGTTATTCAGACTGGTGATCTTTAATTCTCCCAGCTATCTCTCTTCTGGCGTCAATTCCATCCCTGCTGGCTCCACGCCAGCTTCAAAACCCTGGTGAAAAACACTGAGATTTATGTTCAGCTCCTTCTGGGGAAAGCATAGCTTCCGTGATTATTACTTGTATATACGTGGACAGCTTCTGTTCTGTCTTTCTGAACAGGGTGTCCTCCATTTGTGTGGGAAACTGGGTCATTGTAAAGATAGGCAAAAGGCCAGGCTGAGCACAAGCCCTACAGAGCTTGGCAATTGCTGCCATTAGTATAAGCAGAGAGAGCCTTGTCTATCTCCCCCAAATGGATTAGGACACCCATCGAACCTTTTACAACCCTGGCAGGCTAATAGGAAGAAATTGACTGGGAGAGTCTAAAATTTCTCTGAAAAAAAGGATCTTTTCAAAATTGCAAACACTATTAAAAAAAAAAAGAATAAAATCAGAGTACCCACGCAATCTAATGAAGATTTACTAGGAACGTACAGAAATAAAGATAGTGTGATGTTCGTACAAAGACACAAATAGATCAATGAAACAGAGTGGAGAGTCTAGAAATAGCCCCTTACATATGCAATTGATTTTTGATGAAGACATGAAGTCAATTCAATAGGAAAGAATTTTTATCAGAAGGTGGTGGGGGAAATGGATGTGTATCTGTAAGTAAAACAAAC